>JAQFZX010001096.1:0-36143 GCA_034682405.1 Hydroisotoma schaefferi | reverse complement strand
CTAAAAAAAGTCTATTTTATATTTTATTTTGCTTACGGTGACAGTTGTATAAGAGGTACTTCGGCCTGCTCTTGCATTTGTACATATTTATAGAGGATGGGCAAATATTAGCCGTTTATCAATGTCTGTGTGGATGAGATACTTTTCGGTTTTGTGGTCGAAGCTTTCACCCGATCGAACTTTCTCTGCCTTTATCCCGCTTTATAATGTGTACCCATGTGCGTTCGATTGCTTTCATTATAACTGCATGACTATGGAACTTTGTGACTTACTACGTCAATGATAATTGACATGTTTAATATGTGTAGTATGCGAACATTAGATGGTAATTAAATTGAGAATGACAACTTTAGTTTATTTACGAGTTTCTGTTAAAAAAATAGATAAAAGGACTGAAGATCTATAGGCTGTAAGGATGCTAAACATGCTTGATAGTAACTAAGAGCCGTACTTCCGGAAATTGCTCTACTGGGGAGTTACATTTTCAAAGAAAAAATTGCCACACCTTTTAACATGAGTAAGATAGGGTGAATTTTAATTTTTAACATGGAAAGGATAGGGGAGTTTTTCCAGGGGGGTAATTATTTAAGGGGGGAATACTTTCCGGAAATACGGTACTACTGTTTTGTACAAAATATAGAGTAACTTTCCCAAACAGACTCGTCCCAGTAGGCGTGCAGGTACACGACGTAGGATTTAGAAGAGTTGAAGCGTAACATTAATAATTAACGTCTACTTGAATTGCATGTAAATTCCTCTCAATTGGAATCCCCTATTCCTCTTTAGAGCGAGTCAGTGCATAAAAGTTTGTAATCGCTAAAGGAATAGAAATGACTGAAAGGGTTTCGCTGTTTGTGTTCATTGGTTTGAGGTTTCCTTGTTTTGTTGTCATTGTTTGGCATTTTTGTTTGTATTCTTCAGTAAAAGTTTAGCAAACGCTCTCGGCTGCTTAAACTATTTGAATAGAGATTGTTTTTGTTGTAACAATAACGCTAATACGAGCTTAAGGCTGGATGGATTGGAGTATTGAGTTCCACACTTCGAGAGAGTTTAGCACTGAGAGAGGACAAAAGAACTCCTGAGAACTCAGATCCTGATGATAATGTTAGTTTAAAGCAACCATATAATAATGCAACTTATGCAGATTTTATGCCTTTGAGTAACGGTTTAAAGGGAATGAGATATTTATAATAATTAAAAAGGATTAGCATGAGTACAGAATTAAAAGGGCGGAATAATAAATATAATTTCTGAGTATAAAAAACCCTTTATTAAAATTCCAAACCTAAAGAGCTTATTTTCAGCTATTTGAATAAACTAGCATACCCCAACAATCCATAGGGAGATACCAAATTAGTATTTAATCCCGTGTTAAATGAATGAGAATACGGGCTGAGATTACTTTCGGCCAAAGCGATCCCATTGACTGCTTGTAAAGCAGCAGCGTTAACAGCGGTCAATTGATTCCTATAGTTCTCTTCAGCGTCCATCACATTATTACTGATTGTAGGAACGACGGAATACTGATTATTATTATTATTATTATTATTACTAAGCGCCATAGCAGGGTACCCATATCCACGCCAGAGCGTTTGGACATTAGAATAAGTCGGGACGACATTATGATGACCCAGTAAAGCCGTGTGGTCTCCAGCTCCGTCGTAGACTCCTTGGTTATTACTATTTGTACGCAAGCTTTGTGTAAGAGCTGCATACAATTTATTATTATTTTGGGAAAGTTGGTTCACAAGTTGTAACTGATTCATGGAGTCCTTGTGTCCCTGAGTATATTCAACGTTTGCTATTGATGGGTACGGTAGACCATTACCGGGTAGAATGTCTTCCTCACCGGCATTTAAGCCGGGCTGAAACCTACTTCGGGGTGGATGCTGCTGTGGTAGAACTTGAGTAGAGTAAGAGTGACCGTGACCGTTTTCACGATCACCCCCACGACCGTTGTCACGATCACCCCCATGACCACTGTTAAGAATATATTCATCCTCAGGTAATTCGTTGTAATGCCCGTTTTTCTGAGGACCATATCCGCGGAGATGTTTCGGTGGGTGTGGATAACGTTGCTGCTGATGGTCAGGAGCTGAGGTGGGATGTCCTTGAGAGTTCGAAGTAGCCCGTCCATACGGAAATATTGGAAGACTAAGGCCTTGAGGATATGGAATCGGAGCATTTTGAGGAAAGGATGAATGATAAGAGCTAGGCGGAAACTGATCCTTGGATCGATGGAAGTTCTTATACCCTGCATTATTATCCCTTTGTGAATGGGAGTATATGCTTTCTTGATCTCGACCAGAATCGTGTTCAGTTATTGAATTTCTATCTTCGTCAAATCCTTGATGATGAGGCTCGGGATGGGGAGGATGTTTTAAGTAATTATTTCGTTGCGGGGGTTGAGGATGACGATGTCGGTGGGCGGAAGAGGCTTTGTCATCTTTAAATCCAGGAAATGATTCAAAGAGTCTGGGAAACGGGGCAGAATTTTTAGGGAAGTTATAATAATCTAATCGGGGGTACCCCGGCCTAAAGAGTTTTTCATCCGTCGGATTTTTTAGTTTAGTACCAAATCCTCTTTGTTCCTTCAATGAGCTTATGCTCTTAGAGCTACTTCTGTCATCTTCATCGTCATCATAGGGCAGATCCTGCTGGGTTTGGCTGGAATCAAAGTATTTTTTAGGGAGATGCTCTGTTGGATTTAGTGGGTGAGGATGATGGGGATATTGCACGATCATGTCTGAATCTGGGATCTTATCTTGCATCTGCATATCATCTTCCTTTTTGCTGGATAATGGTTGCTCTTGATGGGAGTTGACTTCCTCTGCGATTGATATTAGATGGTCTAGAACGGTATCTATGCTTCGTAAAGTTCGATTCTCCGAAGGGTTGTCATCCGTACTGTTGAAGGGCACATCTTGGCAATCCACTCTTTCTAAGTTTAATCACAAAATCAATAGTCTATTATAAATGTCTTTCCTGATTAAAAACAATATCTATGTAGAAGTATGCAGACTTACTTAAGCTTGACACGGAAATCAGTACTATGACTAAAATATTTAGAGTTTTCCCAAAGTTTTCCATAATTTTAAGTAAATAACAACGAAAAGATCCCCAAATCTACTTTTTACCAGGGCTAAAAATACCTGAGCCGAGCCAATTAAAATACTTTCCTGCCATTAGTTAGATTGCTCAACTTAAAATGACAAATAAGAGAGAATAAATGAAATCCAACATTTAAGTAAAGTATTGAAAAATTTAAACCTGCTTTACATAACTTAAAAAGGGTGATTTATTATTTAACCGATTCTTTCACACGCTTTAGAGGGATTAGGGGGATATTTCTAACTTTATGCTTCATGCCATGACATGATTCACAGCAATTTAATGCATATGCATAGCAGACTAAAGTTCAGCTCAAACGATATTAACAAATCCATGCGGTCTACAGATAACACGATATTCACTACGTTGTTTGTCTTTTGTTTCATCCGTATTATTTAATCCTCAACCTTAGACTTACTTACATGAGTACAGATTATCGAAGTAAATAAGAATTCAGAGAAGCGAGATAGCTGCATGAACTTCCTCATTCTCAAAAGCATTGCTAAAAATGCAAAACAAAGGCCTTCATTCAAGCCTAACTGTTAAAAAACTATGCTGTGAATTCTAATGAAGTTTTGAAAGCAATTCAAAACAAAGGCTATCTTGCTTTCAAAAACGGCTGCATCCCATTCGTAAATGTACTTTTAGATGCTATTGAGTTGAGCGTGTTGTGAAGTCCTTAATTTGTTAGCCTTTTCTACTAAACCGGAAGAACATTTAGTATATTCTTTATCCTTATCTGTGATTGTGATTCGCTTAGCATTTTACCATATATCTACATTTAGAGTAGATAAACTCGATGTCGATCGATAAAATTTAAAATGTACATGCAAATTCGCTGAAGATTGAGCATGATGGATGGAACTCGGAACTGTAGTTTAATTAATTAAAAATTCTTTATTGAAATAATTTAACCTGAGACCTACCTGCTTCTGAGATTTTTTGCAGTTGTTTGAAAGTTAGACTTTAAGTCAATACTTGAAACTTAGTTTTCATGCTGTGTATTTATTTATTATAAGGCAAAGAAAGAGTTACCATTTTGTGCAACTGTCACTTGAAAGCTGTGCAGAATTTCTATGAACTATACGGCTGAAAAAGTTTCTAAAATAAAACTCTTTCCTTCTGTAAAAACAATAGTACTAAACAATGACAAAAGCTATTTCCGCTAAGCATCTTTCTACGGATAGTGATACTCGTTTTGTTGACGGAACTGTTTATTGGATATAACTTTGGGATAAGGCATGATTCGTAGGGTATTGTATTTCTGATCAATGATTTATGAATTAGTCCTCGGTTGGAAAGGATTAAAGTATACATCTTATATAACGTCTTGGAAATAAATGTGGTTCCCAGCAAAAATCCTTCTACTCGAGGCCTTGTGAGGGCTGCCTATTACATTTTATTCAGCATAGTATCACTCAAATATATAACGCTTTAGGCTTTAGACATGTATAAGATGCAGGGACAGCAGTAATCTAATTATCCTCAACGCAATCTTCATTCGTGTGCAGGTTTTTATATCGGTAAGTAATGTGTCTATCGGTCTGTCTGTAAATTCCTCCAGTAACTCAATTGTTCACAACGCGATCTGGATGATTATTGCTAGCAGGAGTGCTGGTAAGATATTCTGATCTGCAAAGCTATATCCCTTGCTGCAAGTTCCATCAGAGCGTTTCAACTCAGATCCCTCCTTACATCGGCACCGTCTTCCCGTGTAGTAGTATCCAATAGAACATTCTGCATTAGGCACGCCTAAAAAGTTAAACAATACCCATTACCATCACAAGTACAGCCTGATGCTTCATGAACATTATCAATAACCTTAATTTGTAAACCTACACAAAGCAGAAGCTTGGAAGGCAGTCCTAAGAACTTTAATAGTTTCATCGATCTCTCCATAAGGAAGGTTGACATCATAGTCGCAGTCGGAAAGTAGTCCGTGACCCGCTTTGATGTAGCATTTTGAGTCTTTAGGTTCCGAACCCTCAATCCACACAGCGTCTTCTCCCCCAATCGCTCTCATACACTTGCATTTCCCATCCTTTCGTCCATCCGAGCCACCAGTCGCAGCCCCAGGATCGCTAGCACTTCCGGTTGCGGCTGTCGTAGTCGCTATCCGAGGTTTGTCAGGAATACACTCCAACCGCGCCTTGGCCCAGTTGCATATCTTCGTTCCGAACGTGTTGATCGTATTCTCGCCCTTAAGCTTCCTCCTTTTTTCTTCAACACTTTCCGAACCCAACTGAATCGTACTAATGGCATCCCCATAAGCTGAGCACCTCTGGTCATGACTTAGCTGCCCTTGAAAGTAGACCATCGGAGTTGCCTCCGTTGTGGCATTCACTATAAACTCCGACTGATCCCCTGTTCAAATAAATCCATTCACGTTAGTAAGACTCACTTTTTAGCCCCTGTTTAGCTTGAAAACAATAATTACAAGCGTCCACGTAAAGATATGCATACAATGCAATGACAAGCAAGCCGGATGCCTGAACATTGAATGGATTATCAACGTTACGTACGTTACATCCGCGTAAAAATAAAAATAATCCCTCGCGCTTTACTCGCGTATTTCTGGCCTTACCGTCGTCGCTACAGGGAGGGAGCGGACAGTCTTTGCTAGTGCATGTAACGCAAATATCAGGAGCAGGACAGCCTGCACCTGGAGGAGTTGCTTTACATTCTGGAGTAAGACACTTTTTACGATTCCCACGGCATCCTTTGCACTTATCATCAGGTTTCTTCTTCAGGGGACAAGTTCCTGCATCGTGATGTCCTTTACACTTTTGGCATGTATCGCAGAGGTCAGGAGTAGTAGCAGGATCACATTTGGGGTCATCAGGACATTTGGTCTTCATTGCGTCCTCATTTGAAGGACAATCCTTGCAGGCAGTTTTGTCAAAATTGATGCAGTCGCATTTAGGATCACTTATGCTATCAGGTGAAACGCATTTGGGTGGATCTGCAGGTCCTGCTCCTGCTCCAGCTCCTGCTCCGGGATCGCATATCTCTTCACCGGGATTGTTGGGGTCTGGTATGCAGGTACAGGCAGCAGGGTCGCAAGCCCTTTTAAACCGGTCCGACTTCCGAGCAATAAGATTGAGATAATCGTCTAATTCAGAGTCCTCAATATCGGCAAGGTAGTCTGCATTTTCGGGAGCGTTTGCGGAGTTGGCCTGGGTTTTTTTGTCTGGAATCTTGGCAGGATTGGAGGGTGATGGGAGTTTGGGTAAGACTTCGGCCGCTGCTGCTGCTTCAGACAGGATGAGTGGGAAGGGGTCTTCCACGGAATTGGCCAGTGGTTTTAGGATCTTTGGCTCAACTTGTTCGGAACTCACTAGGACGGAGAATGATAAGCCAAGGAGTAGAAATAGAAGGGTGTTTTTGTGATCCCTTCCATCACGAGCCATGGCTAAGGTCAGGGAAGGGTTTCTGGTTAGGGAGGAGAGGGTAATTGGCCAAGAAATAGGCAATTTCACAGGGTCAAAAGTCAAACTTGGGAAGACTGATGAGCATGAAAGTTCTGCAGGAAGGAACTGCATAGTTTCCAAAGGGAGCTTGGGTTGTTTGGAGACAAAGAATGACATGCTTATCTCCATGGTTTTATATCGTTGAAGAGAGAAATCAAGATAAGCGTTGTAGGGCTTTTTCATGGGTGGGATTTTTCTTCTGTTAAGCATAAATGGATAAGCACAAGCGATAAGCTGCTATAAAAAATGGGATAAGATAAGCCATGAAATATTCTAGGGGGATTTAGGGTTACCGTGAGACGGGTTTTTGGAGGCGGGAATACACAAACCCTTCAGATTGTCCAAGTCATTGAGAATAAAGTTGACGATTGGGGAATTATTTTTATTTTATTTGGAAGAATTATTCACGGAATTCATTCCATATTTCGAAATTTTAGAAATTGTTAAAAAGTGTTAAAAATGGTGCTAGAAAGTACTATGATATGGTGAGTATATTTTTATTAAACTTTCCAGTCTTATCTTCCCGTAGATCCACCATTTCACCTCCTTTTTGACACATTTTACTGCATTAAATTAAATTCTAAAAAAAGGTTCGAAAGTTTATTTAAAAAACTGCAGGATTTTAATTTTGTTTTTTGATATTATATTTTAGCGTGGATGACAGCGACTACATGAGGAATGGGGACTTTGTTCCGACGAGATTGGCTGCTGTTCAGGATGCGGTTAGCGTTGTTTGTCTTACTAAAACAAGATCTAATCCGGAGAACAATGTAGGGCTTCTGACGATGGCGAGGTAAACCTGAATGGCTCCGGCAAGTTATTTTTACTGTTTCCATTTTTGTAGTGATACTTTTTAATTAAGGGATTTGGATGGGTTTGTTTCAGTTCGGAGGTACTCACAACTCTCACTACGGATGTTGGCAAGTTGATGGCTAAATTGCTGGCGCTTCAGCCCCAAGGAGAAATGAAACTGATGTCGGGACTTCGGGTGGCTCATCTGGCGTTGAAGCATCGACAGGTAGGCTATTTTGTGCTTTGCTTGACTTTACAAGTTTCTAAAATACAACAGACAGAAGAGAGGTATAAGGTTATGTTTATTTATTATTTGTAGGGGAAGAATCACAAAATGCGGATCGTTCTGTTCGTTGGAAGTCCATTAGAAGGACTTGATCAAGCGGAGTTGGTTAAATTGGCCAAAAGATTAAAGAAAGAGAAGGTCAACGTGGATATTATCTCGTTCGGAGAAGAAAAGGGCAATCAAGAGATTTTGAACTCGTTTGTTGAAACTCTGAACGGGAGGGATGGAACTGCAAGTCATCTGGTGGTTGTTCCTCCAGGGCCAAATCTCACCGATGCTCTCTTGAACTCTCCAGTTCTGCAGACGGAGGATGGAGCTCCAGTTCCTGGAATGGGGGCAGGTGGTTATGACTTTGGAATGGCTGATGATGATCCGGAACTGGCCTTAGCTCTAAGAGTTTCGATGGAAGAGCAACGGGCTAGGCAGGAAGCGGAAGCGCGGACAAGCAACCCAGAGCCTGGGGCGGAGGGAAGTAGGTTATGCGACTGTTTATGTACTTATAATAAAAGTTACTATCATAATTTGTTCATCTTGTCATCGTGAATGTATTTTTTTCCAGCGTCGAATGAAGAACAAATGCTGGAACAAGCGCTGGCAATGTCTATGGACGCAAGACCAGGAGTAGCTGCTCGAACCACCGGTTTACTAGATTTCTCAGCTATGTCTGAAGAAGAGCAGATTCAGTATGCCATGCAGATGTCTATGCAAGAGCATGGTTGGTTAATTTTTTTTTATGAATTGCCTTTCAAACAGATAAAAGTACAGAGGTTGTAATAAACTCTCCTAATTGTAGCTGTGCCGGACGGGAAGGTGGAAAGTAAACCCCAATCTGCTGCAGTCAAAGAAGAGTCGATGGATGTAGATGAGGAACCTGCTGTCACTGCCGAAGCTGCTCAAGCCAATGCTGACCCTGATTACGACGTTGTGATGCAAGATCCCGACTTTCTTAAAAAAGTATTGGAAGATTTACCAACCAACGATGTTAAGAAAGAAACTCTTGATGCAGCGAAAAATTTAGCACAAAAAGGATCTTCCTCATCCTCCAAAACATCTTCGGGATCCACTTCCAAAAAGTCTGCTTCGGATGACGCTAAAAAGAAAGCTGATCCGAAATCTGGAGGCGGTGGTAGTCAGAAGAAGAAATAAATACAATTACTTTTAATTACCTAAAATATATTTACTTATACAGCTAGTTGAATTTTTCTACAAAAATGTCTAAATCTCTGGATTCCACAAACTCAACAAAACCGAATAAGAATGAAATCCAAAATCAATTACAGCTTGCAGTAGCAATGAAACAACTACACTAATTGGGTTTCAACGATTCGTATCTCACGAACGTCTAAACGAAGATAGTTCTAATATATTCCTAAATTGTGGTCAATCTATTTAACGATTATACAATACCTAACCTACCTATCCATCATTAAGATAAGGCCTGTTTATAATACCTATTGTTCTTCTGGTGGAATAAAAATAATATGTAACAATACATTGCTAAGTTCCGTTCAGTTTCCAACATTCACCACTGTCCGAAAATCTTCTACTTTATCTACGCTGATAAGTGATTTGTCACATATAGCTAGTTTAGTTTAATCCCACTTATTCATGGATTATTGAACTGTTCATTCTTGATTCCTATCGACCGATCGATAGTTTCCCTGACTTTCACCTCTAATTCACTAATCAAATAAGCCCAGTGTAAGTTGGGCTTATTTGATTAATTGATACCACCGTACTTATTCTTTGAGGGATACTTTGTCTTCGATAAGCTCCAACTTATCAAGTTGGTTCAGCAGATAATAATAAGGTTTATGGACAAATTATCTCTCCATACTTTGTGAATGGATAAGGTTTACCTGGCTTCATTCATGTCAGTTCCATTCCATTCCAAGTTCCAACAAAAGCAAAAAGAAGCAAAAATTGTGTCAGAAGTGGGATTCGAACCCACGCCCACAGAAGTGGACTGCGACCTGAACGCAGCGCCTTAGACCACTCGGCCATCCTGACTGCATTACATCTACTAGAGGAAAAAACCCTACAAGTTCTGGCTACCATTTTCTATGCACTTTTCTCAAACAAAAGTGACAGTTCATAAACCCAAAAGCGGCAACTGAACTTTCGGAGCCAAACAAAATTTATTTCCTCTCGAAAAAAAAATAAACAAACACATTTTTAAAAATTTCAAATTCGAAAGAATCACTCAGAATTTTGAGAAGAACCTAGAAAAACTACTCATTCTTTACCGCAAGTGACCAGCAGGGTCAAAGGTCATGTGTAAGGTCGTGCCGAAGGTGTTTTTAATCGGTTTTTAAAGCTCAGACTCACAGAAGAACAGCACGTATAATTTCCCGAAATGTATCAATCCCAATCAACCCTCTCAAACATGCAAATGACGGACTCAAACATCTCAAAATTCAGTAAACTACTTCCCCTCTGCATTCGGAAGGAAGGGGGGATGATGCCCGGAGAATCGTCGTCATCGTCAACTGGATCTCACGCGGAGCAGAAGGAGACAGTCCGGGTGACGTTGACATACCCGTCTCCGGCCTGTGGGGCCATGAATCCCCACAAGGAAATATCCCTCCGACTCACCAACGATGACAACCCCATGTTCTTCTACCATTTGAGGATCACGGAGGCAGACTTTCCGGAATTGAAGTCCCAGCAAGGGCTCCTTGTGGACTTTTTTGGCTTTCCTAACCAGTTAGTAAACCTGCTGGAAAGGTGTGATTCGAATTATTCAGAAGATAGTCCGGGTTATGGGACAGGAGGACCTAAATTCGTATTGGTTATGAAGATCGGGGTAAATAGTACTGGTAAGTTGTATTTTATCGGATAAATTATTATTTATGCGTTAATTTACTGTGTTTTTTATGGACAGTTCTGGACGTGGTTGAATCCAACCCTTTCAAATATCTTTGCCACTTATCACTCCAAATAAACGCTGGGTTGGATGCGGAAGTTAAGAAGTACTTGTGCGATGTAACCACCAATTTAAAAAAAGACTATCAACTTCTGCAAGATAAGTATAATCACTTGGCATCAGCCATGGAGAGTGAAACTGCAAGAATGAAAGCTCAGATTGAGTATAAGGCTGAAGAGCTTGGGCAAGTTCGAGATGAACTTCATGCTCAGGAAAATTCACTTTCTACAAAGCATTTTCAAGACATGACTCAAGAAAAGGAAAAGCTGTTGAAATTACAGTCCGAATTAGCAACCAAGTTTGAAGATGAGAGGAAGGAACTGAATAAGAGGAATGGAGAAGTAAGTAGTCACAAGCCTCTGGTGAAAGTTGTTTGAAATTAAATTTTGCTGATTTATTTTTAGGTGATTGCCAACTTAGAAGAACGTATATCCGCCCTAGAAGCCGAGAATAGGGCACTCATTCAATGCAAATACAAAAACGAAACATCCTTACAAGAAGCTGGGAATAAGATGAAGCATTATGTCGATGATTTGAAACTTCTACAACAGGAAATAACATTGGTCAAGAAACAGAATGAGAAGTTGGATCAGGATTATCATGAAAAGCAGAGATTTTGTGGAAATCTTCAAAACAAATTATCATCGTTGGAAAATGACGCGAGAGAAAAACAAAACATACTTCAAAGACAACATGAACAACTTACTCAAATATCGGAACAAAAAAAGTTTTTGGAGGATCATGCTACAGGAATGGTTAAGGAAGTGGAAAAGGTTAAATCTGTCAACAAGATGGTGTCTGGAGAACTTATAAAAGCGAATGAAATTATCAAAAAGTTACAAGATGACATAAGGAATTTAAATTCCAAAACTAAACTACAGGTAACTAAACGTTTTAAGAATGGTACATTTTTATTTGCAATTGTTTTTGTAAAACTAAAACCCATCCATCTCGTTTATTATTTACAGACTCAAGTAGCATTAGAGCAGGAGCGTGCCATTGCAGACCGAGATAAACAAATATCACAACTAGAAACTGAGGCAGCGTCCCTTCGCACTTCTATTTCAGCGATGGAGTCAGAAACAGCGAAGACGATTGAAGCTTGTAAGGATTCTGAATCGAAAATTGAAACAATGGAAAAAACTATCAAATCCAATGAAAACATGATTTCATGGTTGAATAAGCAACTTAACGAGTTTCAGGGTTTAAGCAACCTTACAAAATTTCGACAGAATTTAGGCCTCAATTATAAACCAAGTGAAGCAGGAAATGAAAACATGGGCCTTCCTCATAACTCACCTCTAGAAAATAACTATAATACCAATACCTCAGAAGCAGTACAAAACAAAGCATTAGCTGTTGACAAGTTTGGCTCAAGTATGGGTGGAAGCATGAGCGGAAGACATCCCGTTGGAGTTTTTACGAATAACCAAATGCATAATACTCTACCGGCCGGAACTCCATCATGGATGCATATTTACCAAAGCACTTCTACACCTCTAGAAAATGACCTGAGTTCAAGATTGGAGAAAGTCAGCAGTGGAATGAATAACAACTACCAGTCCCGTTTCACAGGAAGGCATGCAGACGAAGCTAATCATATAGTCCTAACAAAAACGGATGACAATGTCGAAGATAGTGTTCCTGTCGCTGTCGATCCCAAACCAAAATCTACCAGCGCTGCAAATAGTAAAGCCCCTACATGGGCCAAAAGTCGGGTTGGTAAAGTAACGCTTGACGTGGGAACCAGTAGTAGAGGCAGAGGTATTCTTCGTCGATAATTGTGTTAATAATTTATTCAGAGTGCACACTTCCGTGTATTATTTTGAACCTGTGCGTGTATGTATATTATGTTTTAAGTACCAACTACAACTACTGCTCAGAATGTTAAAAAATATTATTAAATATTGTAATTTAAGTATCATTTGTTGATAAATGTACAAATCATGCCAGGCATGCTATAATAATGTCAGTGCCACTGCCAGTAGTGTATTATTCAATATTTTCTATGAGAATCGCGATATATATTATTATGTGCAAGCTGCAATGTGGAATATAAAATTTGGGTTCGGTGATCCATTGAAAATACTTGTATATTCATTGATTTGATACTTTAAGCAGCATGAAACTGTTAGTAAAAAGGGTATTACTAGAAATATAAACTGGAATGCATAACAATCGACCTTTTTAAGGTCAAAATCAAGGTCAAAGACCAAAACGGTGTATCAAAATCATTTATACATTTACACTTCGCAATGCTTTCGACAATTTTGCATTTCTATTACCAGTTATAACTCCCCTGGGGAATTATTTTTTTCGAAGGGGTAATTGGGAAAGGCTTAACTAAAGTTAAAGTAAACGTAAGAAGGGGAGGAATAATTCAGAGTGGGGTATTATTAAAGGGGGTAATTAAAACAAGAACTACGGTAAGCCAAGATTAAAGCAGGGTTTCTCCAACCATCGAGTCAGATGAGGGAGAGTCCCCAGCGCTAAAAGTCAACTTCTTCTATTTACATTCATTATTTCGTCTTTCACAGAAAATGGACTTTTTAAAAATGAAGTTTCAAAATAAAAAAACGCCACGTTATTTGTTGAAGAAACATCGTTAAAAGAGAGGAATCCTGACCTTTGACCTTTGACCTTTGACCTTTGACCTCCACGATGTCCGCTAACTCACCCGATCCCGGAACCACCTTCTCTGCCAAATACTGTCGAATGTGTGCATTGGCTTTGAAACAAGGGGTCTTCATCTTTGGAGAGGAAGGGAAAAGACTACAAATACCGGAGAAAATACGAAAAACTGTATCCATTTTGGTAATTAAATGGGATAATTTGGAGTTTTAATTAATTAATAATAAACTAGGAGGAGAGTAGAGTATTTAAATTCTAGTTTTTAAAGGTATAAAGTATAAAAAGTAGCGTTTTCTGGCCAGAAAGGTTGGGTTATCTTTGAAAAAACTATGGAGCGCTTTAGACGTGTCAGCAGAACCTCTGAATTTAAGCAATCCCTGAAGCTAGAATTGCATTGCATCTAGTTCCCATAAAACTGTGTACTAATCCCTATTTATTCTTACATTTATCCGTAGGTGCTCGAAGAAGACAGTTTACCAAAGAAAATATGCACAGACTGCTGCTCCAGTTTGGAAGTGTATTCAAAGTACAAGGATACAGTTTTAGACGCTCAGGAAAAATTGTCAGCAATCGCTAGAAGCCTGGAACGAACGCTGGAACAGCAGAACCTTCTTCAGTTGCAGGTTCAGCACCAACAACTCATTCTGCAGAATAGTTTAAAATCAAGAAACGCTCCACTGACCCCTCCGACAGTAGCCGTTAAAGCGGCCAGTAATAATAGCAACATCGACGTGGAACACGAAGCAGAAGTTTTTGATTCATCGGACTATCCTACCCAGGAAGATCCAGGTGACGATGGTGGCGAAATAGAACTGAATAATGAGCATGGGGATGGAGAAGTCTTTGATAGTACATCAGGCCCGGTTGACAAACCGTTGGAGATTGAGGATAAGGAACCGGCTGAAAAAATCCCTAGACTTGAACTCCTGACTTCTGAGAAGAATTCGAATATTCAAACCCCTTTAAAGGTAAATAAAAGCGCTGGGAAAGTGGAATCCTCATCCTTTAGTTTGAAAAGTCCTCAAAAGGGAAACAGTGACGAAGACAAAGACGATGAAGCGGAAGACATCTCTTCAGATGATAGTTTACTCTGTGGGATTTGTGGAGATAGTGTGGAAAACCGTAGTGAATTAGTAGACCATCATAAAAAATCTCACGATCTTAAAGAGAACCCCAAGCCAGTATTTGGATGTCCTATGTGCCCAAGAATTAGTGAAAACTATAACGGAATTCGAAATCATATTTATAGACACAAGAAAGAAGGTTCTTTTCAATGTCCTGATTGTGAACGAACATTTCCTCTAAAGGACCAATTAGATAGGCACGTATTAGCCTCCCACAATTCCAAAAGTTTCTGTTGTAAATTATGTGATAAACGGTACGCAGCCAAGTGTAGCTTGACTATTCATATTAACTTAAAGCATCCTCCTATCAGTGAAGAATCCTTGCAAGAAGAAGTAATTAATGGTGATAAGGCAGTGGACGGTAAGTCCGGCGGAACCTCGGATGACCAAAGTAAAAAATCCAGTGAGACGCCCAGTTCCTCCTCCAAAACGGACAAAACTACAAGTAATAACAAAGAGATCGTCACAGAACAGCGTGAAAATGTAGCCGAAGATGGGATCTGGAAATGTGAATACTGTGACAAGATTTTTAAAACAATCGGGGGCTACCAAGGTCATGTTGCGACCCATCGGGGGAAACGGTTTGCTTGTGAGCACTGTAACCTCAGTTTCAAGCAAAAGGTAAATATGAGAGTGGAAATGATAGTTTCGTAAAGAATGCATTTTATTTAATGCTTTAAGTTTAATTTACATTTGTTTATTTTATTAGGCTTCCCTAAAACATCATGTAATAATGCAACACGAGAAAGTTCCCAAGCAGTTTCTTTGTGAAGTTTGCTCCAAAAAATTCTCTACGTCGAAGCTTCTACGAATGCATAAGCGATTTCATGCCGACTCTCAGTCTGAAGTGAAGTGTTTGGTTTGCCAGAAGGTAAGATTTACAAAATAAAATTTAAACATGAAAACAAGTGTATATGCTAATAGAAAACAATTTTAAAACTTTCTAGGTATATAAAACTGAAGCGCATATGAAGAGTCATATGAAGACCCACAGAAATACCAAGAACTTTATTTGTTCGCGACCGAATTGTGGGAAGACATTTTCAGCTCAAAAGAAGCTGAGCGATCATGAAAACACTCACACCGGGGCCAGACCTTATAAGTGTACTTTTTGTGACTATACAGCCTCGCATACTGGCAACTTTTATAAGCACAAGAAGCAGCATCAAATAGAAGCTGCTGAAAAATCTAGTGAAGAACAACAACTGCCCACCTCATCATCATTGAGCGCTCCTGTTCATACTATCGTCAACGTTCCAGTTCCAATTATTAATGAATCCTTGTCTAAAAGTCCTAAGAAAATTTATAACAATCAGAACTCAGCTACTGCTTTGGAGGAGCAGGTATTTGTGACGATTTCAATTCCAGAACCTAATCAGAGTCACGGTCAAAATGCTTCTTTTAACTCACAAAATAATACACAATCGCAAAATCTGACGACCAATTCTTCTGTTGCGGAGACCCCTTCTAGCCACTCGTACTCTTCTTCTCAACATACGGTTTGGGTAAACACATCGACTGGAACTACAAATTCCTCTAGTAGTAACCCTATTCAAATTCCATCAACAAGGAGTTATCAACAGCACAGTCAAGGATCATCATCTCAGGCAGGGATGAATGGAATGGACCTTATTGATTGTGCTTCTCACCACACGCTCAGTAATAATGATCATCATCCCCTGCCTGCCCCTCAGTCACATCAAGCTAGTCAAAACCATCATGTTGTCCACAGTTATGCTCCGTCACAGTCACAGTCACAAAACCTGTCTCATTCCTCAACTTTAAGCCAAATTCATTCGCATGTTCCGCAGCATTTTATAGGGTCCAGTTCCTTGTCAATGAATCCTCCTGTTAGTAATCCAAGTAACTCTTCTGTGACGTTTCATACGTCGTATAGTCAACCGCACCAAAGTGAACCGATGGAATTGAGCTATAAATTACATCTGGACTCTAGTTCATTCCAAGACATGCCTATGGAACTGACAAAAGTGTTTCAAAGAGATCCCTTGGAGCTTTGTGTACGCCATGATTTTAATCCGCTTATGGATTTAAGTTCTCGAGTGGGTGGTTCCGATCCAAATGGAATGCATATGCACTCCATGGGACTTAGCTCGAATAATAACAATAATCCTATTAGTAATCTAGGAATCTACCACAAGTTGGATATGAATGAACGTGAGCTGTCCTTTAATGATTTGTCAGGAGCGTTTCGACAGCCTATAGGTAAGGTTTGGGGTTACGGACCCTAATTCTATAAACAAAGTGTATCCCGTAAGTTAGGGTTACATGTTCCCCTGACCTTGACTTATGACCTTGACCTATGACCTTGACCTAATTATGCAGCCTTCTTAACGTAAATGCTAATTTCTTCACTAATTTTCAGATCTGATCGCAAGAGCTGAAGACTCTAGCCAGGAATTGTGTTCTGAAGGAAATCTCGTAGACCTATCCTTGCGGTCTTCATTTGTGCACGATCAGTCTCCATCATCTTTCCTCCGAGAACTAATTGATCTCAGCGCAAGATCTGACTCATTTCACGGAGAGCTCAACTTAACAAATAAGCACCATCATCCGCAGAATCAGCATCACTCACATTTACAACATGCTAACCATCCCAACCTTCATACGACCAACCTTAACAAGCACTCGTCAGGTGTGCATGGGCAGACTAATCAACATCATGGAAATTCAAGTGGTACTCTTCAGAATGTTATATACCAAGATGCTATGTTTAGCCTACAGAACTGAGTCGTTTATCAGGAAGGATATACTTTCCTGATTGCTTCACTAACGATGACGAGATACTACTATCCGCATTATCTTAATCTGTGACGATACCATACCGTGCCTGACTGTGTTCATTGAAATGTAAATAAGCAAAGCGAATTCTTGACAGGTCTCCCTTCCTCTCCATGTACCAAACATTTACTTTATTTAGTGCCATGAATTCAGTGGCAGGCAACACTATATCGTTTGCAGGTATGTATGATGATGACAAATCTATATTACGCAGGGTATTTGCTCAGTGTCAAGATTTGATTTGTATCAAGGTTAAGCTATTTATTGGAAGGGAAGGCGAGAATTGTAACCCAAACATAGTTATAACACAATTTGCAATGTGCTTTGTATTTTCCTGTGTATAAAGCAGTAAAACAAACAAGCCCTGGTTAAAGAACTCCAATTGTTTCCAGCCTTCCTAGTCCTTCTACAAATATTTTGTTCAGTGAGTTTACATTCGAATATCGGATACGTCATGAATACGGCTTCAACGTTGTTAGCTATGAGTCCTGCAAAATCAAAGGAAAAGGGTCGTGGTTTGATCGCGAGCGTGACTGGCCAAAACGGAACATCACGCTTGGTAAGGAATTCCTCATTAAATTAATGTGTAGAGATCAAACTCGGAACTGTTGTAAAGTTATCTGTATTATTTAGAATTTAATCGGAACGGCAATTCTGGAACGGGACAACAAGCCGGTGCTCACAACATCGTATCAATTTTGGACCGACCAAGCTAATGGTTTCTTTGGTCAAGATGTACAAGAGTTTGAAAGGATCGAGTTAAAAAAGGTGAGATTACTTGAAATAAAATAAGCCTATTTGGGAAATTACTCCATTCCTTTGGGTTACATGATTTTTATCCCCTGTAGGTCGCATTCAGCGTGAACGGTTCCAGTGAAAGAACTCCTAATAAAATATTCCAAGAAGAAGAGCAGCCAGCTAAAGGGTCAGAGGTTTACCATACAAATTGTAAATCAGGAGCTGCGTCTATGCGGACCGATTACTTGTGGGCTAGTAGAACCTCTTCGGAATACGGGAAATGGATATCTTTATGTAATAACTTTGTATTCGGTTTCTTCAGTTGCTTAACTCTAGTTGTTGCCTATTTATTTTTGCTATCGTGAATATATTGTAATCTAATTTAACAACGCAACGTTAACTTTACTCATCATCTCATTTTCGAAAGAGCTAAAAGTGGAAGGCACGAAAGGATATACAAACAATAATATGACCTTACTTAATACTATTTGTATGTATTTTGACGCTTATGGAATCTAAGACATCGCAAATCGCAATGTCAATAATAAATCGTATCGTATTTCCAATTATAAAATGGACTGTCCTATAAAATAGCTTTATTAATAATAACAACGGCAAACATTCCGTATCACCTAACGTTTTGGTAAAAAGTTTCGTAAAAAACTATAGAGGTTATTTCAGCACATGCAGCAAAAGCTGAGCATTAACATTCACAAATCAAGACGCGTTCCGTGCATCCAATCCACTATTCTATATTATATTATTGATATTTTTGTGGGCAACGGTGACGGTTGAATTTGTGCTCTTTTTGGAACCCTCTGACATGGAGAACCCCTCAAACTTTGCGACAGGAGTCGGTGGTCGTAGTTCTTGAAATCCAGGCGCAGACTGAGATAAGACGATCGGCTGAGTTCTGTCAAGATTTTCGGTGAATTTTGTATACTGCAAGTTATTTCGGTGTTGCTGATTTTCAAAGTTGACAGACTTGGTCCCTCTTCTTCTCAAGTCAATTTCTGTAGCAGCTAGAGAAGGCAGTGGGTTTGGGAACGACGATACAATTGTTTGCAGTCGATTCACAGCGCCAGATCTTGCCATTTCGCCTGTCTGGAGCTGCTGGGCTGTCTATTGTTATAATAATAATCTCTAATGTACAAATGGTTTCGTGTAGAGATGATTTAAACTAAACACATTGTAAAACTTTAACTTACTGTTGAGATCAATAATTGCTTCTGCAAATTCTCCTTCTTGAGGTCTTGAACCGTTGAGTCATATTCAGATTTCAGTCTACAAATCTCTCCCCTACACCTATTTTCATTTAAAAAAACGACAAAAAATGTTTTAAAGACAATCAAACCTTGACATCTAAAAGTAAACAGAAAACTTCCATCGAACTAACCTTTCTTTACACTCAAGAAGTTTCTGTTCGGATAAAGCATTCGCTTCCGTCATCTTTTCAGTTAAAATAGTTTGGGCTCGGCTAGCCTGCTCTTTTGCTGAATTTAATATTTGTTGTAAATTATTTTGATAATATTCATGAAGTCGGTTGGCTTCTTCGCTCAATTTTCTAGCTGCTGAATCTTCAAGATTCCGTCGCAAATCTTCCTGACACAAATCAAATACCAATGTTCATAACGTACAGGCAGGGATACAAATCTAATTCGACAGAAAAATAATGTTGACCTACCTTCTCCATTTTAACTTTCTCCAGTTCCTCCCTCAGTAGTAGCAACTCCTGTTCTACAGCAAGTTTTCGAATACTCAAGTTTTCGACATGATTCTGAAGAATGTCTCTTTGTTCTAATAAAGTATTTAGGTTATGGGTGTTTGCAAGAGATTTATCTTGAAGTGCTTTTAATTCCGTTTCGATACGGTCACGAACTGCTTGTCTTTCGTCAAGTTGCAACTGCGCTTCCCGCAGGGCCCTTAGTGCAGCCTCTTTGTCCTCCTAAGTTAAATATAATACACCCAAATAAATATTGATGACAATATTTATTGGTTTTCATTGTTAATTAGTTGCTATTTTAATTGTAAATAAAATACCTTTAAACTATCGACATCGTTTTCTAATTTAGCTACCATTGCTAGTACATGGCTCTTTTCATCTTCGAGTTTCATAATAGCAACAAGTTTCGCATCCTCTAATTCGGCAAGTTTAGACTTAAAACTATCAGCTAACTCAACCGTTTTCATAAGTTCCTTTTCATAATCAGCTATTCTCTCCTTTCCTTGATTACAAGCACTTATGAGGTTCGTTTGCTCCTCTTGGAGTTTTGATAAAGCAGTTCTAGAAGTGGCCTCATGACTCTTCCACTCTTTAGATACATGATTCCAAGCTGATGAGATCTGATGAAGTAAAACATCCTTTTGCTTCACTTTTGCCTCCAATACCGCATTCTTTTGTTTGATATCCAGCAGCTCTTTCTGAAGCTTTTGGATTTCAATCTCACAATGATCTCTTTTGATTCTTTCATCCCGATATTTTTCAACATACTCCACAGCTCCGCTTTTAGCCCAGTCTGAGAGCTGAACTTGAGCATAGGCGTTTGAAAATTCAGCATCAATTTCATTTGTAACATCATGTTGTGACTGGGCCACCGGTGGTTGACTTTTTGGACTTGGGCCTGTGTTGTTAATATCTTCGCCTAGACCCAGCTGATCAATTATATCATCAAAGTCATCAGGCTCAATGTCTGCTTCATGGAGGATACTTTCAAGATCAGATGCAAAACTTTCTAACATAGGAAGGTACTTTGGATCCAGTGTAGAGCCTTGCATTTGAGGTACACTGGAAGCGTTTTCTTGGCTACTTTTCCGACAGTTCATTGAAACTTTCTTATCCTTAGACTTTCTTGAAAGATTGTCGTCAATAGCCAATTTTGACAAGGAATCCGATACATCTAAATATACCAAAATAATAAATGTTTATCTTCATTTCACGATTCAAGCTCGAAAATATGAACTAAAGAAACTAAATCAAACCTCTCCCCGTGGAAACAGAAGTGTCCGCGGTATCACCATCACAGTGCGCTTCGGAAGCAGGACCCAATGAAAAACTGTTGACAGCTTTATGAACGTCATTTTCCAATTGATGCCTTCTATGTTGTATTTCTCTCCACACATTTTTTAGGTCTGCTAAGCAGACATTGAAAGGGGCTCCGTTGATAGGATTAATATTCTCTTTTCTCATCAAATCACTTGAAGCAGTAGGTGTATTTAGTGTTTCTCCACCTTCTCCTTTGATAGGAGAAAGTACTTCTCCAAACCCAAAACTAAACCCGGCCTTTTCTTTTCTCTTCCCACTTCGCTTCCCTCTTACAACTTTGGTTGAATATGGAACGTTACTATCCATCGATAACATACTTTTAGAGCTCACTTTTACTGTATCGTCAACAGACCTTGATGACGGCGTCTCAGACTGAGTACTATCGGCTTCAGACTGCTTGTCAGACGTGTTATTTGAAATTAAATGTCTTCTTTTCTTGGATTTAGTTTCCTTCCTTTTGACAGCTTTCTTTTGAGGCGTTTCACTTTCAGAGGAGATGTCAAACCTCACCCTAGCCGCGTTACGAGTCTTGCCGGATTCTTCTTGCGTGTTACTAACTTTATCAATATCTCCAGGAGCTAGATGAGTTTGGGGTGTCTGCTCCGCAGACTTGTTTGCAAGTTGTCCGTCCCCACAAGATAATTCATCTTCTAACTTATTCTCTTCAGAATACATGCTTCGAACTTCCGCTTGCAACTCTTCCTTAGTCAAGTCTCTAGCTTCTTCTTCGTTTTCTGGAGGTACGTATCCCCCAGGAGTTCTGAAGTTGGGGGCTCTAGTAAAAACTTGACCGGTTGTCTGATTCGGCACAGGGATTTTCCAGCCCGACGCTGGCCTTAGTAGATTAATATCAACAACCCTAGCATGACTGGGTGGTAGCAGTTGAGCGAAAGGATTCATCCTTGTGATGTTGTGGAATTGATTCATAAAGTCGACAATAGGATTTCCATTGGCCAAAGGCATTTTACTCATATCGTTCACCTCGAGTATTCTACCATCAGATACTGATTCCACTATTTCTTCAATACGAAAATTGTTAGAGTTTCTTGGATTTAAAAAGTTTAGATTCGCCGTGGAAGGCTGACTCGTCCCTCGCTTATCTGTCGACTTTTGTTCATAAGTAAATGAAGTTTCGCTTTCAGCTTCTGACTGGTCGTCAATCTCTTCAACTCTGGACTTCTCGTCATCGTCTGATTCACTCCATTCAGATACTCCACTTAGGATTAGTTCTCCTTGAGAATTTAAGAAATCACTGGTGTCTATTTCAAGATTACTGACGGATGAATCAGCTCCAGTTGAACATCCTTGGTTGTTCTCTCCTCGGGTTTCAGTTCCGGTAGCTGGGATTCCCTCTCCAATTGAAGCTGTCAGTAGATGTCTGTGCTTATCGGAAAGCTCTCTTAGAGAAAGTCCCAGATACATTTCTAACCCTCCGTTTGGATCGATAGCTAGCAGAGCATCCGTATCGTCCGTGTCCGACATCTTTCTAAGTCTAAATTAACGCTAACTTCTGGGATGCAAGCAGTTTCCCTTTTTAATTACTGTTTTTAGTATAGCAGCGATGCACAAGTTCTTGACCTAAAGGTACAAAACAAAATGCAAGATTTAATTACTTGGACTGTTCTGTTCAAGAGGTTTTACCAAGAGAGAGTCTGACTGAATTCTGATTAGATTACCTTAAAATTAAACACAGAAATCAAAATTTTAGATTATAAATGGACGTTGCCATTCCTGGAAAAACGCTTATCCACTACCCACCACCAGGGACAGGTCACAGGTTATCATCTGCTGGTATTTCCAAGCCTCTGTTCTGCTTATCTGGACTGGAACTTATCCAATTTCCATTTACCTGTCACCAAAAAGTGAAACTTATTTAAAATCCAATTAATTTGTACAATTAATTACTGGATAATCTAAACTTTCTAAAGGGATCTACAGATATATTGACATCTAAATCTGTGGCCGTACCTCGTATTTCACCAAATGCACAACTTTACACCCAACTGAACCGGAACCAGCCAAACCAACCCCCCATGGCTTATCTGATCAGCTTATCCAAAGATTCTACCTTATCGATTATCCTCGATAAGCCACAAAAACAAACTGAGGCTGACGTTGATGAAAAGTTTGGATGCAAAAAAGACAACAGAAAAGAGTCAATAAACAACGCGGGAGAGAAGAGTTGAAAAGGATTACTGCGTTTCGCACAGTTTAGGTCTACCTTTAGCGAGATTCATGTATCGTAAGCCTACCGTATTTCCCGTTTTAACTCCCCCTGGGGAGTTATTCTTTGTAATTTATTGATTATTTAACATGCGTTGACTCCGGGGAAGCAATAACCGGAAATACGGTAGGTATAGGCCCTATCTTTCCGAAATTCTTTGTTACAGCTTTATGCGAATTTCCGTTCCTAGCGATGAGCATTTCCTTATGCGGTCAATAAAAACAATGAATTTGACTTGATTTTGATTGTAATAAATACTAATTATTTATTTATCATTGCTATATTTTTACAAACTTCATTCCAAACTAATTGATCCATGCTTTAGTCTAAAACAGAAACAAACATTCCGTTTTCTTTTCATACTGACTTAAATTAACTGTGTAAAAATGCATGCTGTTAGTGTGATCAAAAACTTGTTCCTTTATAACTTACAACGGACTTACGAAAGTGACACTGCGACGAAAGGAAAGACGGCAGAGTTAGGACTTAGGAGCATACCATTCATGATAAAGCTACACATAATAATGATAACAACAGTATTTAACTGAAGGGAACTAAAACAGTAATACTACAACAACAAATTACAAAATTAATCCGACTATCAGTGTCAGAAGAACATAATCCTTAATAAAAAAAATATAAGCGTCTGTTGTTTGTTGGTAGGGATATAAAATATCGATTAATAATTGGCTTCCGCCGGTTTCGACATCGGCTGTATTTGAACGCCGAAAGTATCGTGAATGTTGCTAATATCTTTTAACATATCGTCCTTAATGAAACTCAGAACCATTGGACGTCTCACACGTCTCGGAGATTCTTGCCTCCTAACTTGACGTTCAGCAAAGGCAGCCCTGTAAAAAGTAAGACCCGACAGTGACAATAAGATCACGGTTTACGAAACAAATATGATATTTTAAAATGCTCCAGTAAGTCTCTTACGCCACGCCAGGCCCGGCATACTTCTTACCTAGAAACGTAACTCCTAAAAGGAGACGGGAATTCATAATTTATCACCAAAGATGCAGATTGGATTACTATTTCTGTAAGGAAGTCCGTCGTAACTAGAAGTTTACAAACGCCTGTACTGTAGTTTTGTAACGTCACGCCCCATTCTTTGCTTGTCAAGTTTTCGTGCTAGAAGGAGATAAGATAAGTGTGATTTCTCTTTAATGGATTGCATTTCATAAATTAGATAAGCTATCAGCTAACATTAAATACTGTAACTGACCACTTCCTGAGGCCACATCTTCCGATGCCGTAACAGCGCACTCAAAGATTCAACCTTTTCAATCGTGTTACAAAATATAATTGTTTTCTCCTCTTCAATCTCCAACATAGCAAGAGTTTCTATTTTCACTATATCTTCATCAACCAATTCGTAAAAGTGGTCAGCTCCATTGTTGCCCCTTAAGGTCTGTATTTCTAGTGAAGGGTCAATTTCTAAAGCAATCCCCAAAGACTCGTAAATGTACTCTGGAATTAAGGTCATAACATCGCCATTCCTGCTGAAAATCTCCTGAGCTGAGACCATGGTCTCGATTTCCGCAGATGAGCAACGGCTCAAAGTAAAAGAAACATTATCATCTCCCAATCCACATTCCATTTCCACATCGCTTTCTTCATCACAATCTTCGTCCATACTGCTACTGCTGAAGCAGTCTATCACATCCGGTTCTGCAGGCAATACAGGTGAATGCACTTCAAATGGACTGCTATCAACTGGTGATGGTATGGCTACAGTGTTTTCGAAATAAACACAAGAATCCGGACTTTGACAAACATAAAGAGGATCGCGAAGATTAGTCGCGAACTTTTCAACAGCGGCAGAGTTGTCGCTTGACAGCGCAACGACCTGGGTAGTAGCGTTTAAAGCGTAGATCATCTAAAAGCAAACAAAATATTTCTGTTACAAAAGGCTTTTAGAGAGTGACTACATTCGCTAATGAAATTTTAAATGGTCACCTGTAATATAACAGCCTTGAGTCCTTGCGCTAACATATCATCAACACCGTCTAATAATAAACTAGCAACCGTTTCATTCTGGAACTTCTGAGCTTTTATCAACTCCAGAAGTGAACTTGGAAGTCCAACAAGGACGTGGCTCTGAAATAAGCTGGATTTTTCCATGAAACCGGCAGTTATGGACGAACAACTAGCTACCATTGTATCGGCGTTACCACATTTAATTTCTAAAGTACATCCAAGGTCGTTGACTATTTTCATAACCTGAAAGCGTTGATAAAAAAAATCATATAATAATTCCCAGCGCGTTGATACTTATTTCGTATTGAAATACATTGTACTCAGCTATCGTTTTATAAGACTTACCAAATCAGTAACAGTCAAGCTCGGCGTAGCAATAAGAATCTGAGAACCATTAACTTCAGGCTTTATCTTTTGAAGGGCACACAAAGCAATTAAAACGGATTTGCCCGTTTTTCTGCGTGCCCTACATATGACATCTTTTCCATTCAGTACTGCTTGCAGGACCTCTTTCTGGTAGTCTTGCAAGAACATTAGGCCTCGTTTCCTCGCTTGCTCAATCAATTCCCGTTTCAGTCTTATACCGTCAAACTCCTGGAACCTGGGGTCTTCTTCACTCTCTTTGGATATACTAGATGTTACTGGGGAAATAAATATTTCTTGGTCGTGAGGCCTTTCGGCAATAAGTTCTGTAAATAGTGTCAAAGAATCTTCAACTGCAATTGGGTCTGGGACTTCAACAGGTTCTTTTGACGTTTCAGGCACAGTTACGGGTACAACTGGAAGAATATCTTCAGAAGAGGGTTGAACTTCATTGGTTATAACAGTAGTAGATGTTTGTAATAACTCACTTTGGCTCAATTTACGGCAAGTTCTCTTGGTGCGGTTTTTTAATCGAAGATTAGAAGCCAAGAACTTCCTAAGGCTTTGATTTACTATGCTAGATTCAGCAGTAGGGAAGCTTGCTTCTGAAGCAGTGGCAGCGTTCTCGTTCTGACTCTGACAATCGTCACGGGGAACGACTACGTTATCATGAATACATCCTGAACTCGATTCTGATAGTTGATTAGTTAAACCACTTGGTTTCTCCGTGATATTGTTGTTGATCACAGACAGTACGTCATTGAAGATATTATTGTTTTTACTGAGATTAGCCGTGTCACTTTGACTTAAATGTATAGTGTTTGGTAAACTGTCACTGCCACTGGCAAGAGGAAGATTAGAAAATGAAGAGGGTTGAACAACTGAAGACTGAACCTGGACGTTGTTCGCCAGTGGAGCACTGCCAGTACTACTGTGGGGATTTACTGCTTTTGGAGCCTGACTATTCATCTCCATAGGGTGACATTGGCTTCTACTGAGTTGCAATTCTGAAGCGTCGTGGTGTTGAGCAGGAGCAGCCTCTAAATTAGTAAAAGTAATGCCTGCGGTTTGGCACAGAACATTATATTGAGCAGGAATGTCCCCGAGTGATGATGATGTACCTTGCTGCTGAAACCGGAATTCCTAAAATGCATCAAAGCAAAGTTTAAAACTTTTAGTACAACGAGGCCGGACGGCGACGGAAGTATCATTGATTGTATGCTCACTTTGTTGGCATTGGCACTAAAAACAGTCTTAGTCGGCGACGAGATCCTTTCTACAGAAAGCACATCGCCTTGCTAAATACAAAATCTACTTTAGAAAAAACATCTTCGGAATCATTGTTCCCAAGCATCGAATAATAATAAAAGCATACGTCTTGATACACGCTGTTGACCACTTTCATTATATCGGATAGACCAGCGGCTAAAATCGGATTATTCTGTAGAAATAATAACAGTTAAATTCATCGATACAGCAGTCAGTCACAGTATCACAAGACAAGACAAGTATCAGACAAGAGTTTAGAAAAAAGTAGGAATTACCCACCTGATCCCAAGATAAAGTCAGGTATTTGATAACACGGGCAGGAATCTGTTCCTGTGGTGCTCTGCATTTACAAGATTATAAATTAAACGAAAAGATTTCTTTTAAAATACCAACTTTGACTAAAATTATGTTTCCTACCTTTCAATAATTTTTCCACCTCGTTGTTGTTGTTGTTGTATGTCATTAATAATCGATGCACTATGATTTTCATACGAAACTTGACTTTCGTTTAACCGTTTTGGCTTTAAGATTACTTTTAGAATCATTTTCCTGACATCTTGGTATCCATTCTGAGGTTCAAAATTCAGTCTAGTAATTTCGCTTTTTAATCTCTCCCATTCATCCCTTGTGTTACTTGTGTAAGTGTGCACGTATTGGTCGATTCTGTTAAATAACAACAAAACACATATAATCTCCATTTCTTCATTCTCCAGACATAACTTTAGGGCTTTTCCTACTTGGAAATGTCTGGTAGTAATATCTTGACATCATTTTCTGTTCGACTTTCTTCAACGGTCCGTAGTATGTTATCTAACGCACAGAGTCTGTTAATTTCACCCTAAAATGTGCAAGCAAAAGCCAGTTACATTAAAGGATTACATTCATAATTATTGACCATAAAATTGTATTATCAATACACGCTTACACCAACAATGGAAGAAAAATTGGAAAATTCCTCCTCTACGACCAAAACTTTAGCCTTCAATACTTCTATGCTTCGATACAGATTGTCAATTGTCGCTTGGGCTGAAGAAATATTCTTTTAAAAAACATAATTCATTTTACACCCTCGCCACTGTCAATTTCGTCAGTTTATTACTTTCCAGTCATCAGTACAGTGAGGTACTGATGTTTATTTATTATTGTTACCTTCATGTAGTTTGTCTTAGCGGCAGCCATTGTAGCTTCTAACACCGTCAAAATTTGCTGAACTACTTCAATCTTCTTCTGAAGCTTGGAAGACCCAGTTTCAATTGTAGTTGCATCACTTATAGGACCCTCCAGTGTTAAATTAGAACTCGAAATAAAAGTATGTGAAGTCTCCATGTTTCTTCCAATGATTTGATTGAATATAAATATATATAATCTTTTTATGTAACAAACACAAAGGCTAGCTAACTTTTAACAACTACAGCGAGAAGTACGAGGACTATCGAAAATAAGCTACTAAAACGTCAATTTGAATAAGAAACTTTCTAATCTCTACCAGTCTACTGTCGATTAAAAGTTAAGTCCTTAAAGTCAAAGTTCTATTTTTTAGAGTTAAAAGTATAAAGAGTTAAAAAAAGTTACATACAATTAGTGATAAGAGCTGGAACGTAGCTAATAAAATTACGAGGAGTATTAAAAAAATGGAAACTATAGCTGGATTGGTAACAATAACACGTCCATAATTACAAACCACAAAATGTAATTATTCCCATTCTATTCAAATACAACACAGGTTTGCAAAACCCTCTGTTTCCTTCATCTTTCAAGTTAAGTTGAGGCGATCTCAAGGGCATGAACGTGACCTTTTGTCGCCGTTCAAAAGGGGAAAGTACGGTCTATTCAATAAAAACTCTGCGTGCACTAAAAGCCATGCCATGTATTCCCAGGTAAAGTCAGCGTGTTTGTTGTACTTAAACCTGTACGCGTGCCTGGGAATTAAAAATAACAGTCATTTCATTAAATCAAAGTACATTTTAATGAGTCAATCAACACCAGAGGTACTTAGGAAAAAATACTGACCTCTCATTTAGACTTATGTAGGTATCTCCGAGATACACGGACGGACCTTTACCAGTCAGTGTCAGTTGTAAAATCCCAATTTTATGCAATGTATTTGTCCGTTTTGACCCTTTTATTCCAGTTATTTGCAATTTCCTATTTAGACGAAATACAATCAAATCATTAAAAACTTAAAACAAAAGACAGGAAATCAACCTTTCATTCAGGGGGTGTGGAAATTATAATCCCCACTTGATTAATGAGATTCTGGACACAAAAAACGGCGTTTTTCAAAGCAAAAACTACCAAAACAACCGACAAAAACCACACAAATCCAGTATTTTCTAAATTCTTTAAGTTCATTTTAATTTAACCCCACCAAAACCTTGACCTACCTTTACTTGACGGAAGAGGAAGCTTGACGCCTGTCTTTTAATGGAACAAAACCACCCATTCCTTCATCAAAACTTCTTTTAATTAATTAAAATTAACTAATAATTAATTAATTAAAATTGAAGATTCCAAAACCAAAAAAACGCAGAGACTTTTGAGCATTGTTTTGTTTTGAAAGAAAGTAACAATAATAATATTGCTTCACTCGAGTTCGAGTAATTGCTTGAACCTTACTCCCGCCAGTGTTCGAGGCTTAGTTGTCAACGTTCTCTATGACTTTTTCTCAACCCACCCACCCTTACCTTATCTGCCGAGGTGGTTATCATCCATTTTTAGATAAGCATTTTAATATTTTAAAGGTTTAATGGTTAAGAATAAATAGGATATTAGGAAGGTTATATTCTGTTCATTTCATATTTTTATTTGGAATGGAATTATGTTAAATGCTTTTGAACGTTGGAGACGTGACGTGACGTGCACGTGATGACGCTTTTGGAAGTGAACGTCGTCGTTTACCGTCGATCAATTAGTTAGCAATTATTTTTATTCGATTAAAATTCGAAATACTAACAATCCATATAAATATTTACCTTGTAACAATTCCGATTACACGGTTCTGGTCACATTATATAAAGCTTAATTTTATCTAATCCAGCCAGGTCAGTTTTATATTTTAGTTTTTACTAAGATAAGCTGTCATTATGCGAATATGAGTTTACTAGACTCTTTTAAAGTTTATATTATAATTCACACTGGTTTTTAAACTATTGTTAAACCTAACAAGTTGTTAGTACATGCTGTTTTTTAGGTTAAAAAAGCAGAGCATTTGGCATAAATTTCCAGTACAGGTGAATCTTTACTAAACTGACAAGAATGTATAAATTCACACTAAAGTTAAAGCTAAATATAAATATACAGCCTGAGATGGGAACAAACTAAAAAAACTGGATGTTTTTCCTCGAAATGCAAATGATTATTGTGCGATAAGAGGTGGATTTTTACCTAGTCAGGATCTTGCCATAGGATTTCACCTCTTTCACGATTAAGTGACTAGAAACGGTTGTTAATCAATACTGAACTGATATCATTTTTAAAAATCTTGGCAAACATAGCACACAACAACAGGGTAGTTCTTAAGTTTAACGTCTTAAGGATACAAGGTACTTACACAATGTGTAGTTGCAGTTAAAGATCATAATATAATATCAAATAAACGTCCTTGAAGTTCAACTAGGAAGTTTTACATGCTAGATTAATAAAAACAAAATTGGAAAAGCAGACTAAATCTGAAATGTAGAATATTTCAAGGCTAGACTTTTGTGAATGCTGAAGCAGATATTTTAATAAGGTTGAATGTTTGAGGCCTTCCGGCTAGGCAGAGTAATCTTCATAGGTTCTTATCGAATGTGGTTAATTTACAACGCGGTTTCTCTGACAGGAACTGGTGCTTTTGAAATCTGTTCTACCGGCGTCGTAAACAATCCACCTCCAGAATTTCGCCGCAATCCCGCAGAACCCAAAATGACACTTCTGTTAACCTGCCTTCTCGCTTCATTAATTAGGCTTCCTGATGACAAAGAATTGACAAATCTATTTTGACCAGATCGATTGAAAGCCGGCACGCCACAATTAGATGCCGACCCCCGTCTGGATCCCGGATTTGAAGACACTGATGGAGACTCGGAGTCAGAAGGCTTATCATCTGTCCTTCCGTGGGTCAACTTTTGAAAAAATGAAATCCTAGCTGCCGTAAGGGATGCGCCTTTTGCGGAGAACCTTGCAGACGATGTTCTTGTGAAAGGTGAAGCATTGGTTTCCGTTCCGGTGGCGTCCGTTTTACAACTGCTATCACTAACCGCACAGACTTTGGCATGGTTATCCTTATTTACACTGTTACTGTTACTACTACTACTATTAATACTGCAAATATCCGTGGCATTATTGCTGTTCGGGGTTTTCCTAAGGTCCCCTTTGAAAGGTAATGTAGGTTTCGGGGGTGGGGGAGGTTTTCCTGCAAGCCTTTGGCATGATGACTGGTTATTGAGGCATAAAGTGGCCATGGGTGGGAGGATCTGAGATTTTGTTGAAGGGCTGCCGTGACCCTGTCCCTGCTTATCTGAAGTATCGCTGTTACAAGATTCACTCCTCCCACAGGAGTTTGCTGGGTTGCAAGGGAATTCATTTTCATCGCCGCCATTGTTTTCTGACTCTAAACGGTCTGAAGTGGTGCTTGGGATGAATATCAATGAGGATGAGTTAATGCAGTAGCGGAGTCCGGTTGGCTTTGGACCGTCTTTAAAAAGATGTCCTAAATGAGCATTGCAGTTTGCACAGGATACTTCCGTTCGGGCTAGGTCAGGTTTTGCAATAAGGAGGAGAATATTGCCCCCAACTGTAAGAGTAAAAAGGCAGAATAGTTATACATTTTTAATCCCGTTGTATAAAAGACATTTTAATTCCATTTTTTATTTACTATGGGACACGTCCGGCGTGAGTTTCACTCTCTGTGGATTAACCACATTTGAAAAGGCTGGCCATCCCGATTTAGATTCGAATTTTGTATTCGATTGGAATAAACCTGCTTGACAGACAACGCAGTGGTATGTCCCCGGTTCCCAGTGGCGATTGTACTTGTTACTAAACGGCCTGCAACGTCACAGTTAATGATTAAAAATAACCATACCTCTCAACATTAATTACTACTTTCTTTCTTTGCCTTTATCACCCCCACCTTTCTGTTTGCCGTTCCTGTGTTATTCTATACTCCAAGGGTGTAAGCTGCGCCTTCCTCTCACTGAAATCCTGCTTGATATTATTATTATTAACCCCTTTGGATGATGTTTTGTCCCCTTTGACCTCTCGCTTAAACAAAGACATGATTTATGACCCAATTCAACCTATTTCCTTAGCTGTCCAACCCTCCAACCTACGAAAACAAAACAAAATATCATCCGCTCAACTCTTCGAAACAACAACTGCTTAATCAACAAAAACTGACGCTTCTTACAAGCAGTAGCAGTATTTCCACGAATATTGATCCATCCATATTAAATGTTAATTCCATTCCATCCAATTCCACCATCCTCCTCCAACCTTCTGTCAGTATTAATCCAATCCATCCAATCCAAACCAAATGGATTAAAACAGCTTCAGCATTACATCCAGATCCAATCCACCACACAAACCAACCTTAATTGAATAAAACTCGACCTTGGTTTCAGAAAAAAGGATATGGAATTAAACAAATTGTATCATCATTTACACTTCAATAAACAACAAACCTCTCTAAAAACCTCAAAAAATGTGGACGAAATGTTTGTAGAATTCTTCGCCTATAAACTCAAACTCAGTCAGCATCACCGATGTATTTTTAGCTTTTACAGATACAACCAAATATTACATGTCTCTGCTGCTGCTAAACCCTGTTTTTTCTCTATAAAAGTTGACTATCTTTTTGCTCAGTTTGTGCCATTTCCTATGTTATGTTTGGCACGATCTATGCCTCAAAAAGTACAGAAAATACCTACTTTTTATGCTTTTTTTACTCTTTCCTTCATCCCTTCCTTCATTAACAAATCTACGATACAAAAGGGTAAAAAATGCGTAAGAATCTGTCAAAAATTTCTGCTATTTTCATTTCATTTCATACCAGATTTTTTTTACAATGAATGAATAAAAAAAAACCTTAAATAAATACACAATTTGTGGATGAATTTCTTCAATTTTTTCAATTAATTTCGATTCAATTATACCTTTTTTATAACTTTTGCAATTGAAAAAAAAATACCTTGAAAAAACGTCAAATTTCGGTGAGAAATCGGTGAAAAGTATGTTTGGTGAGGAAATAGTTATTAAAAATGAAATGACATGGTTCACCATGTGATGTTGATGGTCGTGTTTTGGTGGGTGAGTCAACAAAATATTGGATTTGGAGGAAGGAACAGTCTCCGTTTCCTTATTAAAGTGGAAGGTGGTGGGTGTTTTTATTTCCGTGGTAAAAAAGCCCTAAAAAGGTGTGTTTTTCACAGTTTCTGAAGGATATTTTGCAGTAAAAGACGGTATTTTTGGCCGTAAAAGTGTGATAAAGTTGGTGGTAATTGTTTGAGATGGCAACGTCTTTGGAGCCGGAGGAGGCCAGGCGGCTGGAAAGGCGACGGAGAGTACTAATTGGGGACTTGCCCCCTGACTTTTTGACCTTAGGAGGAGGGGAATCTACAACTGCGGATTCACCTTTGACCCAGCAGCAGATCCAGGAACAGCTGGACGAACAGGCGGCTCTTGCGCTGCATCAGCAGCTGAACGCTTCAGCTGTACCGCGGCATGCTCATCCCCCTCCTCAACCTATGAATGTTAGGGGCCGGCTACTCATCTCTGTTATGCAGGTTAGTACATTTAGGCTTGACCTTTGACCGAGGTCAAGAATTACTGGGTCATAAGCTCATCATGACCTTTCCCATATTTTTCTGGAGGGTGTGTATTTTACCTTTTCCTGTAGCTATTTAAAATGCCTGTGTGGTTATCATCGATAAGCCGAATTCATGATTGCATAACATTTAGGTACGCGTAGAAAGGTAGGTTAATGATGTGGCCCACCACCACACCAGCAGCAGAAAGGATGAATCATTCAAGGAAACTTGTTCTAAAACGGATAACTTGTTGATTGCCTAATTAATTGTAGTAGCCTGCAGCGTTTCTCAACCTCACCACCCCTGTTATTAAACCCCTTTAGTGTCAACTGTGTATGTTATTGAGGTTTGTGTATTTATTTTTAATGCTGGATGGAACTTTACTCCCATTTAGCATCAGGTTATTCACGACTTAATGTTGACTATTGTTGATAATAAGCTATGGAGCTGGAAGTGTGTCTAGTTGGGCGGAGACCAAAAACTGTTGTAGATGGATAGTGACTTTGGTTGTATTTCTGTAGGAATATGTAGTTACGGAAGTTATAAAGCTAAATTTTGTCAATTCTAGGCGAAATTAGTGAAAAATTATGGAATGACAAGAATGGATCCTTATGTAAGAATACATATCGGCCATCATATTTACGAGACTCCGACGGATGTAAACGGTGCCAAAAATCCTAAATGGAATAAGACGATACAATGGTAGATATTATTCTAGTATTTTAAATCTAATATGTATAGAAGCGTTGACGCTGATGATGATTTTGTTGTTGTTATTTAGCTTTCTTCCGGTTGGGATCAGTCAGATATATCTCGAAGTATATGATGAATGTAATTTTTCTGTGGATGAACTGATAGCTCATGCAAACATAACGATTCCAGATGAAATATTCAAAGGAGAAACAAACGAGGAGTGGTACCCTTTAAGTGGAAAGCAAGGAGATGGAAGAGAGGGTCAAATTATGCTAGTATTCAGTTTTATGGTAAGCAGTGTCTTAAACATGGGTGACCTTTAGGTGAATTTAAAATAGAAATGTCGATTAATTAACTGATTGGGCTTAGCAGAATGCAACTGTTGGAACGCCTGTACCATTTGTCGGTGCAATACCCTACGTTCCTGGCCCTGGTAGTAGAAAGCATCCTCCCCCTCCCGCTGTCCTTAGTAATCAGCCCATAGGTTCAGCCATCACTGTTCCTAATGAACCAGGGCCTGAGCATAGCGAAGAAGACTTCAAACAGGTATTAACGGTTGCTCGTTAAAGTTTTAAAATTTATGGTTGGTTTGATTTTAAAGGATTTAGAAAACCCGAGTATGCAGTTTTGCCAAGAGGTTTTTAAGAAAATTAACGTAGGTTATTGAGATATTTTTATCCGTTGTAAGGTTTCAGTGATGAAGGGATGGTGATTGATGAATAACGTGCATAGAATATTGTTTGGTTTCACTTAATACTATTAATGATATTGTCAAATCGAGCGAAATGATATCAGCTTAGGAATCCATATATACAGCCAATCGTAGCTAGTGAGCCCAAAATTAAACTTACCTCTACTGCACGTATGGCGGGGCGGCTTAGTAAAGCACGGCTTAATGAAGCAAGCATATTTCTCTTCCGAGGTTTTTGAAATTTTTACAAGTCAACAGGCCGTTTGAAGCAGGGCATAACAGCATTTTAATGAGGCTTGGTTTCTATTGAATAGAGCTTAGCAACTTTTTTTGGCAAGAGCAAAGCTTTTGGAAGTTATAACTCGTAAAAAAGGGTACCTCATTTTATTTCAGCTGAAAGAGATGTTTCCAAATATGGACGAAGAAGTGATCCGCTCTGTCTACGAAGCTGGAAGATTCAACAAAGACTCGGCCGCAAACGCTCTTCTTGGAATGTGCGAATAGACAGACCATAAGACAAAGTTATCGTTCGAAATATTAGTTTGAAAATACGTTCCACTAGAGTTTAACGGGGGATCTTCTGTTAATTGTGATCGTGACTCGTGACTTGTGAACCTTCTTATAACCGCTTTCTACTCTACTTCTACTGTACACCACAGTATTTTTTCCAGTGATTAATAATTGTAATTCCTTTTTTGATGCCTACATAACAGTAATACTAAACAGTTAGTTCCAAAGATGTATCAAGTGTTTCATGATTAAGGCCTACATTTAAAACCCGTCTTAATATTAGTCCTTGGATGCGGTGTTCGGCGGTTGTGTAGGAGTATTACTAGTGAAAAATATAATTTTTGCGAGGTTGACCTTTTTGAGGAAGCATGGTTGTTGAATATATTATGTGATCTAAGAGGTAGTTTATGAAGTCCATTCAAGACTTTTCACAAATGTTTTAAAAGAAAATGTTAGTATAACTATAATATCTTGCACTAATCCTTACTGATGACGAATGACTGAATTGTTAGTGGGCTAACTTTTGAGCTAATTCCTTATTGCCATAAGCTTCATTTTACACGGGTTTTACTTAATTTTATTGCTCATAGTATTTTCAAATATTTGGCAACGATTATTGCATGATGTACAGGGTGAATCAGAAATATGTATAGGGGTCTTATTTATTTTACAGTCACAAAATTACGGTTCCACATAGCAACG
>JAQFZX010001095.1:0-36147 GCA_034682405.1 Hydroisotoma schaefferi | reverse complement strand
CTCTTTACGTGTTTACGACTTTTTACGCCTTTCTCTTTACGTGTTTACGACTTTTTACGCCTTTCTCTTTACGTGTTCAGTTTTTACGCCTTTCTCTTCACGTGTTCAGTGTTTACCCCTTTCTCTTCACGTGTTCAGTTTTTACGCCTTTCTCTTCACGTACCCAGTTTTTTACGGCTTTCCCTTTACGTGTTGTTTTTACGACTTTCCCCTTACGTGTTCAGTTTTTACGGTTTCCTCTTCACGTGTTCCAGTTTTTACGGTTTCCTCTTCACGGGTTCAGTTTTTACGACTTTCTTTTTAGGTATTGTTTTTACGAGTTTCTCTACGTTTTTTTTACGACTTTCTCTTTACGTGTTGTATTTTAAGAATTTCTCTTTACGTGTAAAATATTTTACGACTTTATCTTCACCTGTCCAGTTTATATGGCTTTCATCTAACCTCTTTTTACGTTGTCATTACATGTCCAATTTCCTTCTTCTTTTACCTAAACTTGTCTTAGTACCGGGTGAGTCAGAAACAGTTACCTAGGGGCTTTATTTCAATTTTAAATATTAGCGATGTTTCCATGGAGATTTGCAAAAACCCTCCTGTAATCATTTTTGGACTTATTTTAATTTTACGTTACTACACTAAAACCGTAATTTTTCTCGAAAATAAAATAGTACCCCTAGGTAACTGTTTCTGACTCACCCGGTACAGTTGTAATTTTTTTAATAATGTCTTAAATTAAATAGTAACTTAATTATAATGCTAAATGTTTCTTCGTATAATAAGAGGCCTACGTTGTTCTCTTTCAGCTTTAAACTAAAGTAAGATGTCATGAAAATGAAATCTGCTGAACGTTTGCATCATCCATCTACCTAAGGTGCATGCAAAATAAACATAATACTTTCACTTCAAACGTGAAGATCAAAAGTATCCCGATTTGCTTATTCATATCAAACTACTATATGCTAACAGCATCATCCATCCAAATAACCTTAATCTAACTCTTTGCAGTCCTTTTAACACCATGTAAATATATAACAGGGCGTTACATCAGATTTTAACTTTTACTTTATTTTGACAGCATCACAAGCCAAACCATTGTCTCTGTTAACGCGTCTTCAGTAGTACCGAGTCTGCGACCGCATATCACGCGACTTGATATCACGGGGACGGCAGGTTATCACAGCGACAGGTTATCACAGCGACGGGATATCACAGCAACGGGATATCACAGCGACGGGATATCACAGCAACGGAATATCACAGCGACGGGATATAACAGCAACGGGATATCACAGCGACGGGATATCACAGCAACGGGATATCACACAAATACTACCAAATGTATTGCAGTATGAATTGATGTATTATATGTATCTTTAAGTGGAAGGGTCCTTTTACCCCTTAAAGGGGTCCGTGCAGTACCTCTGGACGCTTTTCATTGCTTTCATTCACTTCTTCGCTTAATTTCGCGTGAATTGATGTATTATGTGTCTCTTTAAGGGTAGGAGCTCTTTCACCCCTTACAGGGGTACATAATACAGTTTAGCAGTAATGCTGTCGTGTGCATATTGTAGTAAGTAGAATTACGTTTTGCAGTATTTGTGTGATATCGTGTCGCTGTGATAATCCGTCGCTGTAATATCCCGTCGCTGTGATATCCATCCTGTCACTGTGATAACCTGCCGTCCCCGTGATATCATGTAGCGTGATATGCGGTCGTGCTCCCGTAGTACCATACCGGGGACAAGGCAGACTCCTTTACATAGACAAAAGTGTGGTACTTTGCCTTACATTACTTACATTCGAAAAATACGGGTATTTTATTACAAGAGACAACAAACGGGTACCCGGGTTGTTGGGAATATAACATGCGCATGTTACATAAAGTGTCAAACCCCCTCAAATTATACATCAAGGTACATGACATGTTAAGTAAGGTAGCTCACAGAGAGCAGAGAAAGTTTTCTGTAAATAAATAATCGCATGTAAACTTCTTGTTTGCAATTCCGACAGTTTTGAAAGTTAATTTTTTGTCAAAAAATGATAAAATGTTTTATAACTTCTGTACTTTTTAACAGAATAAATAATTTACAAGCTCCTACTTCCCAGTAAAGCCTTCCAGAACCCTGTATTTTGTTTTCATGGAATAGGTTACTTTCTCGAGTGATATTATCGATCGATGCTTTCTCCAAGGGGAGAGTATGTAGCTTCGTCGTAGTAGATAAATCCCTAATGTCAGATGGAAACTGCCAGGAATAGCTTTCTTAGGGGGAAAGCTCATAGATATAACTTTCATTTTTACATCTAAAAATTACATCGTTGTATCCCAAAACGATGAAATAAATAGCAGATTGTAAACTAGATCAAGGGTTAATTCACTTTGACACTCTTTACTAGCTGGACTTAAAAAACTTTCTCTTTCCATGAGTATTTCCTCAGCAGACATTTTACTAAAAGGGCGACCCTGAGAAATTTATACTTTTGAATATCTTTCTTGGATCGTGGGATATCGCTGCATTTTTTACATACATATCGCTTATCAATGAAGGAAGATAAGCAGATGGAAATAGATATGGAGGACGCTCCACTGATAAGACCAGAGGAGAACAATGAAAAAATGCTTGGAAGTTTAGAAAGCCCTTATAAAGGTACCAAGAGTAAGGGTTCGGGTCTAAAGGGGAAAAATAATCATAAGGGGATGGACGCTGAATCTTCGAGTAGCTGTTGCGGATTTTTCCTCGGACTCTTTCTAGCAGCGTCAATATTTTTCTGCTGGTTTGTCCTGTTCATCTGCAATGATTTTGTTGGTGCGGCCGAAGGAGGTATGATTATTGCTAAATTACTATTAAGTTTTCTTTATTTGGGTTTTAGATAATCCTTAATTACCAATGGTTGAGTATGTCGAAAAAAATATTCAGTTTTGCGATTTGGCAGTATAAAGGCGTTTATTTTCTTTACTATTTCAGAAGATCGACCTTTAGTTCTGACTTCGGACCACCTCCCATTGATTAATCGTAAATTAAATATAAAGCTGCATATTTTTCTACAAGTTAAAAAAATCTAAGAAACCAAGGCTCACAAGCAAAACGCTAAATTTTATCAAAATGTATAGGTAACAAGACCATCATCTACGTGGCAAGACCAGAGGGACTCCCAATAGCATACAACTTCGTATTGGACAACCCACAGATCCCAATTGAGAAACTAATCTACAAGCCCCCGGGTAACAAATAATTCTAATACGCTAAATGTATATGACCTTAGTAGGTCACAAAACATTAATCTAGTATTAATTAATACCTATTTCCTACGTTTTTCCAGGCCTCAATAGCACCTTAACAGTCTTTCCCATTCCTCGAGGGGAGTTGGGAAATTTACTCCAACAACGAGGGGACATGCAGATGTCATCGGCATTTCGGAGACGATCTTTTTCCGTTCCAGAAGTCAAGATGAGTCGTGAGTTATTATTTTTCCGGTTTTTAAAAACTTTAAAAGTTTTTTGTTTTAAAAGAACACAAAAGCTAACTCTCCCTTTTTTGTTACTTTCTCCAGTTGGAATCGTCAGCATTGCATTTGCACTTCTTTGCTTGTGCATAATCTGCATGTACTCTTGCCGAGACTCAGTCTGCAACGCATTTGCTCCGATTGGTGAAAGCAGTGGTGAAATGCTGGATGAAGATGATATGAGCTTGGCTGAAACGATTTTAGAAGTTGCTGCATATTTCGAAGATGAAGTTATGCGAGAAAAGAAGGTCGCTTTGGAGAAATACAAACAGAAGCAGCTTGCTTCAAAAAAGCTAAAAGAGAAGGACGGAGCTGATAAGCCACTTTTAGCTTAAAAATAATTAAATGCCAAAAGTATAAGGTTCTTGCTAAAGATGCCAACAATTAAGCATTAAATATCAATTTTGGTTGGAAAGTTGATAGGGGAGCAGAGTCCATTTACAAGTTCGAGGACGAGTCGTAAGCGTTTCACAGCTTAGGACTTAATAGCGGATTTTAATTTTAATACTTGTATTAAATAGTCAATTTTTTTTATATGGCTGTACTGGATTTTTAACTGTTGAGTTAATCCATTTATGATTAAATAAATTATATTATGAGGACGGATGTAGGTGGATGACTGGATATGGTCCGTGGATTTGGGGACTGAGATCGAGACTATTATAGTTCTTGTAACAATGTAAGGGAATAAGGGAATTGGGAATTCGAAAGTTTTTAAGGGAAATCGCAAAGAACTAAACTGTATGTGTACCATATTGTTTTGAATAGGTTCTGGGTTTTGTAAAGGTAAAATTAACTAAACTACAGTTAAATAAGTAGGGCTTATGGAGTTACTATTCAGATAATACGGTAGTTTGGTTTTGACCCTACTATGTTAAAAAAATAGCAGTTAACGTTCAACACTATTACGCTTACTTTTACTATCATTCCCGTTGAGTTGGCATGCATGCTAAGTTGCTAGTTTATATTGTTCAAGCACAAATTGTTCATTTATCATCACCACGGATTGGTGTGCAAATTCCAATAAAATCTCGTATCGAGAGTTGTTTCCATAGACAAAAAATAATTATTATTGCAGGACTGTTGTCGTAATTCTGAAAGCATGCGAGAAAGTTGACGTTAAAAAGATCCGATGCGTTAATTCTAAAAGTAAATGCTGAATCGCTATAAATTAATTCTCATTAATAAAATATTCTTCGTCGTAATAAACGCAAAACTCACTCACAATAAATGTATTTTTTGCATTAAACGTTGGCATTTATTTGTTCTCATGATTGTATTTAATAGTAAACATCCTCATCGCATCATATCATGCATCAAATTCAACATCTCATATCATAATTAATGATCATCCCTTTTTATCCTTTATCATCTTCATGATTGATAACAGTAATTCACAGAAGGTTCATCAACAAACGGTCGGTTATGCTTTGGGTTGCAGCAGACGGTACAATAATAGTATCCATTATTATTATTATTATTCAGCAACATCATTCGTCCTTAAAATCCTTAAGTAACAGTACAATTAAAAGTAGTAGTAGCAGCAAAAGTCGCAAAAAATCGTATCGTACATTTATAACCATTAAATTAATCATAGTACAATAGTATATCTTCGTCACCAATTCATCGAAAATCAATTAACTATTCCATGTTCATCGTGGAATTGGGAGGTAAGTCATAAAATCCGGTATTTAGTTGATTGTTGGGGGGTTTTTCGGAGTAAATTATACTAATCTTTATCATCCTCCAATTTTTTTTCATTTTCACGTTATTATCACTATCATTTCCTTTTTTAACACCTACAATTTCATGAACCGGCAGTACAGAGCGTAATGCTAAAAGTGATAGATTAATAGCTACATTTCCCGTATTTTTTGTCATCAATTACAGTTAAAGAGGTAATATTTATTAGATGGTTAGAGCAATAATAAAGAGACAGGGGCTAGTCTTGAAAAGGAAAGTCTACAGAAAACAAAGCCGGACCTAAATAACCATCCAGTCTATAAGTTTACATCAGAATAACTAGCTACGAAAGCCTAGCGTTTTATGAAAGTTTTTTGATTTAGAATACTTCTTAGTAAATCATACGACGCCATTTAACAGACGTTTCGAAACCCCGAATAGACATTCCCATGCTTCCTCAAGTGTTTTAGAACATGTATTTGACCCATTAGTCTCTTATATTCTGGATTAGCTTTGCTTTATTTGCTATGTTTTCCGAATTTAAAGTTTTACAGTTAAACTTTCTTACATAGACTGCGCTTCACAATGCAATTTTAATGCTGCCTTTACAATTATTCATGTACTTTTATTAATTTTAAATTAAACAACTTTCCCATCCTCATACCTTACAGCATTATTTGTTACTTACAACTTGCGATCGGTAGATAAAAATATTAGACTGAAGCCCAAACCCCACAGCCCATCCCAGGGATTTTAATTGTCTACATTTTAAGAAAGTAAATTTTTAGTTTGCAAACCCAAACGAACTGAATTATTTACATTTACATGCAATCATTATGCCATTAGCCATCCATATATTACTAGTTTAGGTAAACCTAGATGAAGTATTGATCATTTTCGTATTATTTGCATACCACTTAGAATAGAAAAACACCAAAACCTTCAAATAGCACGACAAGATAAGAATAATTAATACTCAAAAGTTCTTAATAAATTGTTGCACAAAAAACAACATAATATTTTTTCCTTCATTTAGCACAAGTAAAAATAAGTTTCATTGTCAAAAAGGCACAGCCGCAATTTTACAGATTGATTAAAGTTGAATTAAATTTAATAATTCACTTAAAAAATAATTAAGGGTAGACCAGGAGGAACAAGATTTATTGTAGGTGGAGTTAGTTTTAATGACAATTAAAACCATTTTAAAGTAGCTTCTGGTGTTTGGTAGGGACATTAAATAGCATCAGTAATTACTTGACCTCGAATAAGTATCAAAATAGGTCATAGTTTAAAGATATATTTCCCATAAAGTACTGTACAAAATCCACGTAACTTGCCGATATAGATAGTACCTTACGAATGAATAATAATGAAATAATTCATTGCGACCATTCCAAAGATTTTATTTAAATACTTTGTAAAGTTACTAGAACGAGTTAGTTAAAATTTAAAAAACTGTATGCAAACTATGAGAATAGGAGAACAACAACACGGTCAAGAAACAGTATTAAATTTCTTACAGTAAAGTGAAAACAATTAGAGTTATATGTACATTACAAGATTTTAAACCAGGATGATTTAGCATTAAACCCCAAATTAGCATTAAGTATTTAATTATTGAATTGTAAAGGCAAATATTATCATTCATTTCAACATTCTCACATCTGTCAACCTTACAGTGTATTTAAAGTTAAATGTTTAGCAATATAGCAATTGTAAAATTTAATTAGAGTGTACAGGATACCTATTAATTTAATTTAATCCAAAATTAACCAAATTACACACTTATCTTCCCTAACCTGCCAAACTATACCCTTTATCACATAATATGAAACATGAAACTTTGCTGCGAGTTTTAATTACTAAAAAGTTTTCCTTGCATTCCATGAACTAAAATATCATTTCCTAGTTATCTACCCTATAACTTCGTATTACAGTCCGGTTAAAATAATAATGTAATTTGATGTTTAAAATGACATTATAAATACCCAAAATTGAATAGTAGACCGGGTTGGAATTCAGGGATATACGGTATTCCTAAATATTTACTTTTTAGGGCATCCCATTAAGTATTCAAACTAAAATTTGCTTATCATCCTACCTGACAAAAAGGAAAAGAAAGAAACTGTCTTTTTTAAGTTGAATCCAGTAATGAAACGTTAGTAAAGGTAAAGTTCAAGTTCAAGTTCACATCAAACGCATTAATTAACTAGACTCCTTCCTTCATCTTACCTCAATCAAATGCAAAGTATGTATGAAAATTAGGGCTAAACATATAAAACAATACTTAAAGTTTTCCCTCAAGGAACTTTCCAACTCTCTTGCGAAATTGATTTGATTACAAACGTTAAATAAAGGTTCGTTCAGCAAGTTACTTTTTGGCGATTCATTAAGTGGAGTGGATAAGCTAAACCGGCCAATTCCTCTACATTTTCCAGAGTCTTTCGTAAAATATATTCAAGCATCGTAACAATCCGTTTCCTAATGAAACTTTCAACTAAGTAGAGCTGTCTAAAATTTAAGTAATAAATAAGAATAGTGTAGCCTGCACATTTTATTTTAATAAGCTAAACATTAAGAAGACCTCGGTTACTTTCGTTGATTTGTTTTCTTCCATACTTTCATGGTAATTTTATGATAGCCCTTAATTTAAATTACCTAATTAACTTTTCAATTAAGTCAACATCAAATGAATAATAAATATTTTAGTTTGTTACAGATAGATGGGTGGCTTTGCATCGTGTATCACCAAAATGTATGAAATTGATAAATGAACTTTAAAGTAGGTAAATACGGGTAATGTAGGTGCTAGCTAGCATTAAATTTGTGAGCAAAATATTATGATAATGGATAACATTGAAAAATGTTAAAAAGTAACATAATCTTACTGGCATCGCATTCCCTTAAGTAAGCCTAGGTATGCACTTTTTTAATGCAGATAAAGTACCACTTTATTCGCTTATCCATAGCTTATCTAACTATCCTGTAGTAGAAGTTATTCTTAACATAGCGTAGCGTACATCTAAATTAAACCATGCAGCAGCCGTTATTGTATTTCCAGTTTTGTAAAGTAATCGTGTTAACAGTTTCTGGATTAGGTTTAGGTTTTACTTCATAAAATATAGTTCAGAGCAGAAAGTAGCTTTCCAATTTATATAATGTAATTTTATATAGAGAATAGTGATGGATTAGTTAAGTACTTAAACTTTTAAAAAGGTTAATCATGAGCTGGATTGGTTTCCCATCTGAATTTAGATGCAACGTTTTCCTCAGCCGTCTTCTGAGACTAGACAGACTCAAACCATGCATGATTTAACGCTTGGCCTTAGCAGTAAATAAATAATTTAAAAGTAATTAACACGATATAAGACTGTGCAAACTTATGATTAAATTTACTGTACAGCTTGTCATCATCCGACTGTAATTATTAAGTAAGTAAGTGGAGCAGGTTTTGATTCATTTATAATTTAAATCAATTAATTAACCTAAGATTTCTTTATCGTTATTTATTCATAACTTTACTTTACGTGTATGCATTATTATTAGCAGAGTTTATTAAGCGCAACTGCATTCAGGTTTATCTTTTTGATGATGAGACGGTAGGTTTTGGTGTAGCAAACTTTACTGTTTGATAATTTTTCGGCATTAATTATTATTATCTACATGTAAACTATAAATTTAGAGCTGCTAGGGCGTTATTCACAGCCATTAATTTAACAACGATGAGGTACTTTTGATAATTGATCGTGTTTTTTTTAATTACAGTGTTCTTATTTCTAGTTCCACAGAATACAATTTAACATTTCCAAATATTCAAAGTCGACGATGATGGCACATCTTTTACACGGATGAGTTTATTCTTGAAATAGATACGTTCTTCTTTTTTTTAACAGTAAATAGGAAACAAAAACAGTTGCATTTTAATTGGAAAATACTCGAATTTAACTTACAACGAGTCCAATTTACCAAGGATAGCATAAAGCTTATGTTTAAGTGAAAGAAATATTCATATCAATCAGCCAATTTTACTTTTACCAAAGCCAATAAGACATAGATGTTTGTATTTAATTACTGTGTGTGTGTGCTTGCATTTACATTTTAAAGTGTCAATTACATTTAGAGTTATCAATTTCCAGAATACTTTCCCGTAATGATCCCTTCTGCCTCTTCATCGCATGGACAGAAGTTGTAGAATTCGAAATTTAAAACTACTTTTTAATAACAGTAGGAACAACACTTTTCTTTACTTAAATTTAATTGTAACCAGTTCTGCATGTATTGTAGCCATATATGCATTGCATTATTAACGTTTCCAATGCTAGAATAAGTAATAAAAAGTACAAGTAAAGTATCAATCAGTAAAACCCCAACATCCAATCCCAAACCGCAAGCTGGATTGCCTAAATTACAAGTAAGGATGAAATTACAATTATTAAAATGTTAAAATATATAGTGAGTTGAGAGTGATGGATTAAGTAACAATTATCAGGTAGCCCGTGTAATGTGTGTGTCTGTGATGCGTTTTATTTTACTTTATATACTTTATAAAACCAAACGTTGCATTTTTAGCAGCAGTAACGCTTTGATGTAATGTAGACTTGTACGATTTAAACATAAAATATCTTTGAGTTGCTTAAATGCCTCTTCATTACATTGAGAAACAGTTTTACACCGTTCCCAACCAACATATCCAAGTACTAGTCGAGAGATAAAGTTAAAATTGAGTGTTGATGCAAAGTTATTTATGAGAGACACAGAGAAGGTTATTATGATTGTATTATTGAAATTACTGCGTGTAGTTTACTAAGGTATGCTGTTTTTAAATGTACAGTTAATCATATCGACAAATTACATCCCTTAGATTTAGATTACTATAGATAAAAAAAATGTATGCAACTTTTACCCTAGCACATTCGACCTGGGGGAAATGCAAGTTTTACCTTTAAATAAACCCTATTCTTATCTTGGTAAGATAACAACAATTACTCATCAAAAGTATATACATCTTGTAAAATATTCAATGCAAGAGGTCAACATTAGTTACTGCTACATAGGATAAAGATACACTGGTTACTGTATCGAACAGCAAATACCCATTGTAACAGGTTCACCCGGGAGTAACCTCCGAATAACTCTTGACTGTGGAGTTAGATGGTTATAAATAGGTAGTTCTACCGGTGGGGGTGGCTCGTAATCTGGCAAAGGTTCGGAATCAACGTCCCACGAATCTGACCACGGCTCTCCGGTTGAGCTGGAGGATTCTCTCAGTTCTCGAGCTAAAGACATGGGATTTATGTATAGATGGTTACTCTGGTCCTTACCGCGTTTCGACGACCTTCTCATGCTTCCTGAATTTGTTTCAACTTTTTTAGAATCTGTACACATTTTATCCACAGCGATGGGGATCATAGAGTTCTTCTTAAAGGAACTGGACCTTCTTGGCAATGATTCCGGGTCAAACGTACCAATATCTTCGTCCTCAGCCGAATCACAAAAGCCCTGTAACCTTATCGATCCACTTTCTCCTGTAGGAGTAGCAGTCTTAGGATTGGCAGAGCTTGGATTTAATTTCTGTTTTCTCATTAGATTTTTATTTTTTCTCATCATTACTCGAAGGAAGTCCTCTTTCTTTTTTATATTGTCCCTTCTACTTTCGCCCACATTCATGCCATCAACTTTGTGCTTATCATCATCATCCTCGTCAGTCGGCTTCAGGCTGAGATGTTCCATATAACTAAAAACTTGATCTTCATCGCTCTCAATCCCCCCATGATCTTCTGAAGAGCCGTCAAAGACTACGCCAAATTGGTAATACTTTGCAAACTTTTGGGGGTCACAGATTTCGCTATGGTCTTTATCCCTATCGGTAATATTACCAAGATCTAGGAATGAGTTAGTTGTTGCGAGGCTTGTGACAGTTGTGCTTGTGCCACTTGAAATTGAACATGATCTCTCTGTTTCCTTGTCATTCTTCCTGGATGGAGTACAGTTTTTAAGCTGGCTCATACAAGCAGTACTAATAGAAGTATCTACTGAAGTTGGACAAATACTATCTACCGATTTTGTGGCGTAACTTTCTCGGTAATTAAATTGTTTCTGATCTAATCCCTCTTCCTTGAAAGTAGCAATAGTTGGAGTTGGAATCGTTCTCAAGTTATTACTTGTCGCAAGACTGCTGCCAGAGGTACTACTACTACTACTGGCATTAATGGTGGAGGTAGTAGTAACATTTCCAACGATAGCTGTAGTAGTTGTCCTTATAGGGATAGTTTTGGAGCAATTCCTTTCACAATAAATACCCGTTTCAGTAGAAGAAGAACGGTGGTGCTGAGGACTTTGCTCGGAATTACTTTCGGGAGAACTTAGTTCAAGTCCTGAATCACTTTCTTCGTGGCAAATTGTTTTGGATCTTGTTGGATCTAATTGTTTTGATTGGTTTTCATTCTCATCAGTATCCCCAGTACTAAATACTTCCTTTGAGGAGGGTTCTTTGGCACTGGACCTGCTAGGATTACTGTTAATTGCAGTAGTGAATGTAGGATTTGTAGGATCTACCGTAGTAGTAGTAGTATGGGTCTTAATTAATACTCCTGTTTGAGGACTCCTTGAGTAATTTTTTAATTGGGGAATTTTCGTCAAACTTCTTTGGCATCCGTTAGTATGATCCGCCTTAATTTTACTGATCTTGTCATCGTTTTTCCGCGTAGTAGTCGAAGGGGAAGCAACCCTTGAGCCGGTAGTACCATCCTCGCTGCTTATTTGAAGTCTATCAGCAGATCGACTATTGCAGCGTTTTCCCAGCGTCTTACTGGATGGTGCAGCCCAAGGGTTGCCATACTCGTTTTTTTGGTCCTGTTTCTTAGAACCTTGGGCCTGATGACTTTGCATCTTATGATAATCAGGATCATCTTCATCATCATCATAGCTATCCTCTGCATCACCGTCAACATCTTCATCCGATGGTGACGAAGAGCTTTGCAGCATAAGGGTGGCTACAGGGGTTAGAGCATCTTCTCCCTGAGTTTTTAGCCACTCTGAAACAGCCAAAGTAATACTTCTAGGCCGATCTTCCTCGCCTTTACTAATGGTTGAAAGATCTTTATCACCATCTCCACTATAGTCATCGTCCGCCGTAGGTGTGGAAGTTGCAGCGATGCTACTAGGACCGTCGCATTCTGCCATAACTTTTGTGTAATGAGCAATCTCGACAGGTTGGCCTAAATCTGTCAAAACCTGTTCCTCCTTAACCGGGCTAGATTGGCTGGGAGAAGTTTCTAACTTTGTGATTTTTTCTACACAAGGTTCCACCATCTCTTTAGTGTTTTTTTCCACCGTGGGTTCCAACTGATGGATACATTCGTTAGGGGAAGACTCCAGTTCTAACTGGGTTCCCACGGGATTCTTCCAAAGTTCAGGCTCTCCTTGGGCGAGCTCCAGAAGACCAGGTTCTAGTTGTTCTGAACAGGGTGTCCGTGATGGTAATTTTGTCTCAGATGTTTCCCCATCCCTTTGTTGTTCTGTCTGTTGGCTTGTTTCGAAAAGTTTTGCTGACATAGTCAACTTTTCTCTCTGGATGTCGGAATCTGCTACAGCTACTTTTAGTACTTCTCCGGCTGCTTCTGAAGGGATAAGGCTGTTTAAGCCTTCCATTGAGGATTGATCAATGCTCTCTAACAATACTAATGATGGAGACGATAGTTCCCTTTGTAGTACTTGAGGAGACGAGCTGTTTCCCTGTTCATGGGGCAGATCCTCTTCAACCTCGTCAATAGAAGCTGTTCGATTCATGAGCAAAAGTTCAGACTCGATAGAGACCGAGAAGTGGATTTCCGAGCCTGCAACGCTTTGTGTTGTATTAAACGAATTAGAATTATTTGTTGAGTCATCTGGTGAACTTGGCTCGGAGCCTGGTTGCAGCAGATGCAAGTCCAATTGGTGTACAGCATCTTCCGTGTAGAATTCAGCAGGTTTTGGGCACACCTCCTCATTATCAGCCGGGATCATGGTAAGGTCCCTAGGTTTCTTTTGCCTTCCAGCAGCTTTACCTTTGGAAGAATGAGCTTTTTTAGGGGAAGTTTGTGGCGATACTTTTTGGGAAGTTTGTTGCAGAGTTTGATTATCATCAGATTTCTCGGTAACGTTCTCCTCAATATTTGGCAGTGGAAGTTGGTCAGAGGTTTGTTGGATTGCTCCTGCCTCATTTCCCGTCCGGTTGTCAGTATCAGGACTGGAGTCAGATTGATTACAACTTTTGTACTTTTCCTCGTCAGACTTCTGATCGGCGGAACTGTGGTTGACCTTTTCCGAGTCTCCTTCCATTTCCATGATTTGTTGCGGAGATGTTATGCCCTCGGATGACGATGGAGACTTAATATCTAGAGATGACGAAGACATTACTGGAGATGACTGGAAGCATATTGGTGTCTCTACTTGCAGGATTTTATCCATACTCTCCATCTGCGGTTTTAGTTCTTGTTTCAATAGATCCTTCTGCGTACAGTCTGTGGGCATCTTACTTGATTTTGATGGGGAGCAATCGGTCGAACTTGAAGATGAGGCAGATGATGAGTTTGTTAATGAGTTACAGCTGGAAGATAACTTTTCCAGGGATGGCGAAGCAGTTGGAGTTGAAAATATATGCGGCTGTAATTGGGCTTTTTCTAGTTTTGAATCAGAAGAATTTAATGACAGTGGTTCTTGCTCGAGGGATACAATTTCAGAAAGGAGGTTATTAACAGAAGTCTCAGGGACTTTTTTGCATATTGGGGATTCTAAGGGGGATATTTTTTCAACGAGATTTTTAATGGTTAGATCCTCTCGAGTTTGAAATTTAGAGGATTTCTTAGATCGAGTTTTTCCACTGGGGGTAGCAGTAGTGGGTGGGGTTATTGATTTATTCAAAGGCGATACTAATGGTTCTGGTTCTTTAGGAAGTAAACTTGGGTTGGTATTGGTAGTTGGGATTTGATTGGGTAGTACCACTGGCTGTAGAGGTTGCAGGTTTGTAGGGGTTGTTGGAAGATCTTCTAGTTCGGAAACTGGAGAATTCGTCGTTGTCGAACCTTCATCTGTCAACTGCAATAGAGAGAAAAAGAGAGAATGTAAATCATTAATTATTATTTTCTCAAAGAGGCTCAAAGAGGGATTTCAATCATTAATCATTTACTTTAAGCACATTTGTTTTCATATTAGTTAGTGTAACAAGTGACGCCTTTTTAGTAGTTTATGACAAATGTTAGCTTATTATAAGTAACCAACCACCATACCACAAAAGGTTTAATTTCATTAGTTTATTTTATTTCATGTGTTCAACTTAGTCCACAGTTTTTCACCAGTATAAAATTAACCGACGGCTTTTTACTCTTAATCGCTTTAAGCAAAGGTTTAAACTCTGGTTTCAGAAGTATTTGAAATTTCAAACACTCTTACTCTTATAGCCAACTCAAGCAAATCTAGTTGACGGGATCCGAAGGATAGCATACAGTTTGAGCTAGTCTTACGTTACCAGCCAAAGCAAATCCACATTGATTAGAAATCATAGTTTAAGCTGTTTCTAGAGTTATAAGCAAGCAGCATCAATCGTTCAATACAGCACTACAGCCAAGGCAAATAACAAAGGCTAATGTATTAACATATTAACGTTAATGAGTTAATTAGGGGCCTGTGCTAGGCAGAAAAGTTACACCTCTATTTAAAATCAATCCCTCTCACCGAAACGCTTTGGAGATAAGCTACTAAAATCTAACAACTGAAGTTTTACATGGTAAAGGACTGACTAATTCATTCTTTACGATCTGGGGGCTGTTTTTTTTTACAAAAAAAGACTAAAGAGACTAAGAGAGGACTGACCTGCAGAATATCATCAACATCATCATCATCTTTGTCATTGTCATCCTCATGACCACCTTTGTCTCTTCGTCTCTTTTTACGCTTTTTTCGACTAGAACTGGGACCAGACACTGACTCAATTGTTTCAGAGTTTGTGGACGTAGCAGTAATTGTAGTAGTAGTAGTAGCAGTAGTGGCTGAGGCTGCAGCAGAAGCAGCAACAGGTGCAATCGGTACCACAACACCTACGCAATAATATACGACAATAATGCGATTGGTACAGAAACAATCATTACTTTTATCTACAAATCATTTAAAAAAATTAAAGTAAAAATTAAATGAGAAGTCTGTAAAATAAATGAAAAATAAGCAGGGATACTCATGCTGCAGAGCTTTCGTCAAATGACGTTGAGGATGCAATAGTATAGTTCGCTACTTTACTACTTATCAGGATTAGAAATAATAAGATAAGACCGAACGGCATTTGAAAACAGTTTACACAAACTACCATTGAAAATATAGCATCAAAAGTCTTTCTGAAAGTCTTTTCGGGGTTAATTTAACCCACATAAAGCATGTATACGCATTTAGAAGTCTAATTAAAAGGCTCAAAGCTTAGGACAAGACAGTAAAATTAAGAAAACACGAGGGAATAATAGAGGGAATAGGGAATAATGGTAAATACGGCACATAGAGCAAGAAAGCTGGTATAATTTAGGGTTAGATTGTACGATACATTGCAATATTCTTTGGCAATAATCAATCGAAGCTCAACAAAGCGTATTATTAAATGTAAATGTGTAAGTGGCTACCTAAAAATAATCGGGAAGCCTGGGTAATTTCGGAGGAGTGGTTGCCCGAAACTTTCACAACGATAAAGTATGATTAAAAGATTTTGCAAACTTTATTTGATTATTGCAATTATGCCCCCATTGCAAACTTATCAGGTACTACTACTAATGTTACTGCTGCTGCTACTACTACTTACATGTATTTTACTTCTACTACTACAAAACTGCTAGTGCTACTTTTATGCTTCCGTCTGGTCTATTACTGCAGTGGTTGAGCTTTACAACTTTTACAACTCTCTGAAAACCCAAGTTTAACCAAGTTTCGCTTGACTTGAAATCCTACGTAAATGCCAACTGGATGTAGGCAATGCAATGGAATGTTGAACAGTTTAACCAAGTTTCACACAACCTATTCTATGGTTAGCTCTGAATCTTTTTAGGAAGTTGTTCAAGTTGACAGAAAGTTGCTTTTAGTGAGTTTGTCGCTTGGAATTGCAAAAGCGATTTCAGCTTCTTGGATGAGAACAATTACCTTGAATGAATTACATACTATTAACGACTAACTCGTGAAGTTAGTTTGAGCAATCAATCTCCCCAATTCATATCCTACTCTACTTATTCTACAATGGTACTATTTTCCTACAACTATAGATTATACATCGACCTGGAACCCTTGAGTCGTATACGCGTACAGAAGCTTCCAAATTCCAAACTTTTTCTAACTTTTATTTACGGCCGGGTTAACTTTTGCCCTAATCTTGCAGCACACGTCAGCCAGCAGGCCCGTTGCTACAGCTATATCATTATCCTACCGTGACCGTACATCCCGTAATTACAGTCACCAAATAGCCGACCAATTTAATTCTACCTAAAAAGTGACCCTCCAACCTCCAGATTTTAATACCCTTTACAACTCTGGAATATAAGTCATAGGAAACAAGATGTGGCAAAACTTGGGATTTAGAAATATGGAGAACTGCCTATAAAACTACTAGAATTTTGCGTTACTCTTTATGTTACGAGATATTTGTAATCGTTAGCCTCCGCTTGCTCCTGTCTGTACGCTTTACTAACTATCTTACTCAGACTAAAACTAAACTAATGTCTTGTTGATCCTTAGCTTTGACTTTACAAGAAGTAAGAACGTGCTTTTTCTCCACTTATTTTTCCCGTACTAAACTATCTACTAATGAATACTAACGTGTGCTACTCTTTTTGGTAATGGTTACTTGGACTTTTTATCTTTGGAAATAAACGCTTGTTCGTAGTTTGGGACAATTTTAAAGATAATTAATACCTTAATTCTTTAGAAAGTTACTTTACCTTGCCAAAATTACTTCTTGCAACATTAGCATACGCCTGTATATCGCATATACTCTGAGGAATTTAGCGTCTGGTAATTTGTAATATGGAAAGTCTCCAACTATGCTACCGTATTTTCCAATTACATACTCCTGGGCAACTTTAAGAACTGCTTTATAAAACCTAATTGTAGTGGTTATGCGGGGAAATAAAAAGATGTATTTAAAACATGAAATATTGTACCGTATATTGTAGAAATGCAGCCCAAGCCACTACCAAATTCTGCTGGGGTTCTTGAGGATAAGTAGCATACAATAAAATAGGAATACTAATTCAAAGTGTAAATAATTCAGGGATATACGGTAATGTCTTTTTTGAAGAGAAGCTGTGCTGTAAGCATGTAAAGTAAAACAAAGAAATAGCTAAATCCATCTAGTGCAAATGTCAAAAGTCTCGATAATTTTCAGAATGTTGATCTTTGCATGTTATAAAAGAACTGTTCATTAGGGAAGACTTAACCAGAGTGGAACTGCAGGCTAGGGATTCCTTTTACATGGATCATTAGTGAAAGTTCATCAAAAGCTTATTTTTACTTTTACTGGTTGCAAAATCCATGCCAAAAAAGTTTTTGCTCGAAGAATAGACAATCAAATAAGGCAAGAGTATTACACACTAGTTACGAGTTCTACAGTGATGTACGAAGGAAGGTTAAGGATTATCGTAGGAGTCAAGCCCGAACTCATTTGCTTTACCTAAATAGGATACAAGTTTTAGCAACTACCCAGTTAAAGTTCTTAGCGCCTTACAATTAGTTTTAATGTTAATTATACAATCAGAAATGAGGAGACTAGCAATCTTTACGTTTTAAAATAATCCTTAAGCGTTATCTTATAAGACGCAACTGACTTAGAATCAATTTCCAGGTATTAATTAATGTTTTAATACAACGAATGTGTCATTGCAAAACCCAAAACACATCGTACACAAACCGAAGTAGAGCCCTTTCCTGTAGCCAAATTTTGAGTTCTAAATAAATAAGGAGATCAGAATTGAGTGGATTCAATTACTCCACTGAATCCACCGTATCTAATTCCATTCCAATAATCAATCTGGTAGAAATTGGCTACTTTAAAATTATAACTATTGGGCTTAATTTAACCAATTTAATCAATCGATTCCTTACTATGAATCTTTTGATTCTTGAACAAATAATTTAAACTTATTAAGGTAAAACCTTTCTCCTTGAAGCTTCCGTTACTTACTACAGAGACGGTAGAATGTAGACGATAGAATGAAGCACGTATCTCCCACTTTAACTTTACAGAACAGTTGCTTAAATGATCTGCTAACACGAATTGACGAGTATTTGAAGACGGCGATGACGAAGAATTTAAAATTCAATACAAGAACTCGTATATTAATTGCTTTGGTACGTATAAATAGAAATAATGTACATATTTCCGTATAGTTACCGAGCTAGTGTTCGTTTGCTCAGTTTTGAAATGCTTATAAAGCAGAATCAAAGCAGGAGTAGAAAGCGGAAGGAGTTGATAGCGAAATCAGTCCATTTACTCATCATTACTTTAACCAGAAACACCCCTTGTTTATCTTGGAAGACGCAATATAAAGTTTGACTTTCTGCAACACAACTTGAAACATCTTCCAATGATATGCAAATAGTATACCAACTAAATTCACTGCACAAAATATTCCTAGAGTTCGTTGGTACGCATGGACTGCGAAGATCTAGAGTATAAATGTGTTTACTTTTTACACAAAGATGAACTCTGTTCCGAATTCGGATGTTTAGTTGGCTCCTTTCCGGATATGTGCAGTTCGAATCAATGCAATTTGTATTCATTACTCAACAGCCATTTAAGTTAGAGCACCAGACGAGGTGAATGTATGAAAGTAATTCAGTTTCATCGGGTGCGGGTGTGCTCGGGAGGATTCACCTTCTATCCTATGTCATTTTAAAGCAGTATAAAAACCCTAATACAAATCTAATGTATATTTTTAATAAAAATTCCTCTGAATGTTTTATTTCTTACACCAGCAGCCGACGCTGTTTTATTTTATAATGTCTCTTCAAGGGTTGAGTCCATCGACGAGAGCTTGGGAAATTATGGGATTAATGGAATTCATCTCAAACATTACTTATAGCTAGGCTAGAGTGCATTACTACCATCCTGGCAGGTACTTGGTACAATAACAGACGTACATGAACGATTGTTAAGCTTATCAGTGAGTACCAATATTATACGTAGACATTGCCCAACCTTTAGGCGTAGTTGGTAGTAAATGCAGGGATCAAAACCTAGTTGAAGTGGTGGTACTAGACTATTTATTATGAGCTCTATATTTCTGTATAAATCCTATTATACTTTCCATAGGTTAAACGGACTTTCCTTCCTTCCATATCCGTTCTATTATTACTTTAAGCTTTCTAGTATAGGAACCGAATGATCGGAACTAATGCTGCAGACGTGTTGTTAAATGCACCGTATCTAATTCAATCTTCGGTTTATTAGTCTATTCCGCCCATCCTTTACTACCGCTACTCCTACTCCAACTCCTACTGGTACTACTACTACATACTTATTTCGACGACTTACTTCTACTTTCATCAACTCCAATGTAGTTTTAGTTTAGTATCCTACCGGTGATGGATTTTATGTCCACTCTCTTGAACCAGGAGGAGTTCAGACGGAACTCATTCTTAATTTATTAAGTTAACCTTATGAGAACAGTAATGTTGACCTATCCGTATTAATAATATCCAAAAGATAGGTAGTACAATTGTTATCATTAGAAGCCACCTTTTCTTATAGAATTAGGATTTGCCCTTTATATTATTGCATTGTTCCATTCTGAAATGAACTTCAGTAATCTCACAGTTATCCAATTTATGATTTCTGCTAATGTCCAACTGCCAGTAAGCATGAATTCGGGGAAAGTAGAGCTATTCTTGCTAAGCCACGACTCCAAAGCTATGGACCTAAAAAATAAACCCTTCCATAAATTATAAATAAATCCTGCACCTACGAACGAAACGATAGTCTAGTTGGGGATCTTAGTGCGGCTGGCACAAGCAGGAGAATTTTACAAGACTGGGATAAAAATCCCAAGTATGTAAATGACCCTGAATTCCCAATACATTCCATTTCCGGACAGCCCATTCCACACTGCCTGTCTGATGCTTTCTCTCTCCATTCAATAATGGCTTTCTCCTTACTTACTTTCTGTTCTTTTAATACTTATTCTGCTGCTGCCTTATGCTGTTCTGAGATCGGATACAAAACTGTAAAAAGTAGCTTATGTTCACAAACGAGGCTAAGGCTCAATATTCCCATTGGATATTGGCTGAACGTACACATGAATAGATGTGTACATATCGATAATGTATGTGCAAGGTAGTTTATTCAAAGACGTAGATTATATCAATCGATTCGATTGAAGAATTGGATTGACTTGGCCCAGAAAGTTTTGCGTGGGGAATCTAGTTTAATATCTAGCTAGGTACATAGAAACAAAATAGGTACTACTACTACTACTGGTACTACTACTACTACTACTACTTCTACTACTACTACTGGTACTGGTACTACTACTACTGGTACTGGTACTATTACTACTACTACTACTACTATTACTACTACTACTACTACTACTATTACTACTACTATAACTACTACTTCTACTACTACTATTACTACTACTACTACTATTACTACTACCACTACAATACATAGAACTGCAAGCACTTTATGCAAATACGAATGCATGTAAACTGCTTGGCTACGTCACTACTACTACTGTGTGGCACTCTGGTACTACTACGATTATAGGTTGGAATAAAACACTTTTACTTAAAACCAGTCCTTATTTGTCACCGTCAGCCAGCCAGGCAGTGGCTTGCTTGGCTTGTAATAGACAAAAAGGGTTATTTATGACTCAGAGAGATTTTTCCTTGATGAAACTGAACTTCTAAAGTTCGCAGTATTTGACTTGTCCAAATGCTCAAAGGCTTTACGAATACCTGAATTTTTATCATCATTCCACCTATTGAACTTAAATGGTAAAGCTTAAGCTGTTGTAGGTGAAGGTTTGTAGAACGTTCTTGGACACGCATACATTTTAAATCCTTCGTAGCAAAAGAAGAAGGCTTATTAATGGATTGTCCTATAGTATTAGGGAAATATAAGGGACTGAACCAACCCCTTTTCATGAGTCCTCAGTACCTTAATATTCATCTTTATTTGTACTTTTGATGTCGTTTTATAGACCGTAATGCTATCCAATTAACTCTAAAGTAAATACGATTCCTATACAACCAACTAAACGACCCATTAAGTTTCGAAATGAAATTTTAGAGTGCCGTATTGACATATTTTAGATGGTTTCAGACTACCAGAAAACAGTACTTGGAGGGAACAAAACTATAGTATTCTTTTGTTTATGCTGGTAGATTTTGCTCAACACAATAAGTACCTTGTCATTATATTGACTGCGTGACATTTTAATTACAATCTCAAATAGTTTCAAATCCTTACGGAAACTATACTATAAGGTCTGAGCCAGCAAACCAAATATTGGCTTTCACCCTTACTTCTTCATCCATCTTAAACTTATAGTCACTTCTTCAAACACAAAACAGAATATTCTTTTAAAATATGTACACAAGGCTTCTTTCTATTTCTTCTTCGCACATTTCTCCCATATTTCTGTCTACAGTGCCTCTTGTTTGCTTCAGTCAAATATAAAGATAGCCTCCAAATATTCTTATTACAATAATGCTCCGTCTATACATACTTCTGCTACTTCTACCATACATTTCTGCCAAAAAGTATGCCTAGCAAAATGGTGATCGATATTCTCCCCGGTTGGTTCAGAGACTGCACATTTATCACAAGAATTCGCAATAACTCCCATCAACATAACAGCCTTACTTGGCAGAACCACATACTTTCTCAATCTTCCTCGCGCTCTCCTTTCCTCCTTTACTTTCTTCCATTTATTTCCTCCATTGTTAAACAGCCAAGGCGAGACATGCATTCTTTTGGATATGATTTCGTTGAAAGTAAAAAATACCTAGCCTATAATGCACCGTATATTCCAGAATTACTGCCTCCGTACACGGCCCAAATTATATAAGCAAGCGATTTAGAACTACGGAATCTTTCCGAAATTCAGCTCAGCCCACTTTTACATAGACTAAACACGACTGCTACTCATAAAGAAAGAGACTGGTACAATTATAGCGAGGGATATAATTCCAGAATATACGGCACGGTATGTGCCTATTATTATGTTAAAAGTAAGCCTCAAAACCTCCATAATTGCCCGTGTTGTATTTCGAGCACTTGAGGTAGAGAAATAAGTACGCAGGAGCTAGCTGGATCAGAATATCAGTGACGACGATGATAAAGACTACGAAAAAAAACTAGAAATTCACGCATATCACATCCGGTTTTTGATACTCTTTTATAATAAGTTACATAGGTTTCGTGCTTGGACGAATGTAATCTGCATTGTGAAATTATTTTGCACAGCAAGAGGTAAAACTGCGGAGATATTCATTAGCCTATTTGTAATAGACTTTATGATACGTAAGGATTTTAGTAGAATATCTTTTAGATTTAGTAAATCATATCCAAAATAAACCCTGGAATAGATTTATTCGCTCGTATCCTCAGACCGAGCCCGAGACGATCGTTCATTCCAAAGAGTCAGTAGAAGTTTATTGGAAACTCAACCAAGATAAAGTTATCTTCTAGTATAGGCTACTCTAAATCGAAAATATGTAACGCGATTCTCGGTTAAAATCGATTTACTCTTCGGTTTGCAACACCAAATCGCTCTTGCCAAAGAAGTTCTCGACGTCTTAAGAACATAATTTTGCAAGAGAAGTATTGAACTTTACGTAGAGACCATCCGAGAGCTACCACAACAAAACTACTCCCATTCTTATGTTAATCTAAGTCTGATTTCTGATACATATAGTCTTTCGGGATTTTCAAGCGGTTTGTAAATAGTGGATCTACTAAAATATAGCTGGGAAAGTTGCAAGTTGGTGAAAATAGACTTGGTTTTCTCGGTAATTACAAGATGAAAGATAAAAGGGAATGTTTTAGGCTCCATCCAAAATCCAATAGAACTTAAGCAAGCAAAAAATACTGATCATGACTTGAACATTTTAAGTGTAACTAAATATGTAGCTGGATTTCAAAAACCAGATTATGCATATAATCGTCGCAACGATAAATCTATCTATGACTTAGTTTTTCTTACGCTTTATTCCTGAAAATTGTATAATTTTATTTCATAAGTCAATAAATTACAAATTAATAGATCATTCGATAAGACATTCTCATTATAATTACGACTTTCTATTACAATATGGCCTAAACAATTCCCGTATAAAACCCAGAATTAAAAAACAGCACTCACATTAAAAATCTTTCCTCCATCTAAGACATAAACTAAACTCAAAGAGACACAATCCACTCCACCAACAACTTCCCACAAACCCTAAATACTAACATTTGTAATCAAACTGAGAGGCCTCAATTCATCCAAATTCTACATCCAAGACCAAATACTGATCTAACCCTCGAGGAGAAACGCAGCTAAGCTTGGAACATTTTCTTACTCGTGTGTATCTCTATCTTGTCCTCATCCTATTATACTTTCAAAAACCACATTTCAAAGTTACAGTTACTCTAGCCAGATAACTTGTAAATAAATCCAATCCTTCACCCCTTTTATTAAAGCCCAAAGCAAGCTTTCTCTCCGCACACACCGTAGAGTTAAACAGGATAAAGTAACGTAGTGAAAGTAGAACCTTGTTTTGTATTCCAAAAGTGGAGAGATTTGCATACAGATTTCTCTTTCAAAACTAATCCGTCGACTTGTTTTTCTCTTCCAGTTATTTATCAGAGTAACGTAAGTAAGCCTGATTTAAAAACAAATAAACTACAATATAATATAATTCCTGGGTCCAATTTCTGGATCTGGCTCGTGTAAATCTGATAGAGTGACTAATGAGAACATTACTTGGGACATTATATTGCTTTCTTTGCCCAAGCCTTTCCCTCATAGATTTATGGGTGGTCTTTAGATTAAAGTTTTACCTATTATTGCCTTAAAAAATATACTTCCCTTTGCTTTGTAAAGATTGCTACTGTTGACTGTTGCTTTTTATCCATTTTGTTCTACTTTCTGCCCCTACATGTTACGGATACCTACAAACTTAGTTCTTGGCTGTGAATTTTATTACATTCATATTACAGCATTCGTGCAGAATTTTATAACTGCTAGTACTCCGTTTATTTTTCTTTAAATAAACTACGGCTGGCTTTCTTTTCGTTTTGTTCTATTTCTTGCAATATTTACGCAATGGAAACCTAGTTCCATTTCATGTTAAATTAAACAATGCAAATTATTAGTCCTTGGCAGTGACTTTTACCGTCCTTGCAAAATATATTTTAGAATTTGAATTTCAATAAAACATCCCTATCCCCTGTAAGACCCACCATGACAATGATGTAAATGTTAGAAAACTACTTGAAAGCTAATGCTTTGCGTATGCTTTGGCTAAAAAAAATAACCTGTTTTTTTAATCCTTGTGTTAAAAAAAGTAATCACAAATAATTAATTCATGCTTACATATTTAAAAACACACTCATCAAAGCCAAGTAATTGTCCATTTTTATGACGATTAACAGCAAAGGGTTTTATGCAGCAGATTTAATGTATTTACATATCCAACTCTGTTGACAAAGTAGACAAAGGCAAATTCACACACCATGGAACACTTTTACATTCCACTTTCACTCAAGCGGTCTTAACATAACATAGTAAAATATGCTTGGCACGTTTTGCTAGTAATGAATTTATTTAGTGGTTGGTGTTAGGTAGAGAGGCTTTTTAAACACAGACATAAGATTATTACCATACCATGTAGATTAAACATTTTGGTGAGTTATTGAACCAACAGAATAAAACGAGATGCAAATGCAAGATTCCGTAACGTTAACCAGGCTTACTTATGTACACAGTTGGAATGTATGGTTAGTAAATAATGAAAGATAAGCTCACCATTATAAACAGGAGGTCCGTATACATATCCAGGTCCAGGAGGTCCAGGTGGAGGGGGATACATGTGATAAGGAGGGGGTGGCCCTTGCATTGCCATCGGATGGGGTGGTGGGAGTTGCATTTGATGGTGATGTTGTTGAGGCTGTTGATGATAACCTGGAAGATAAGAATGGAGTTAAAAGCTTTGCAAAGTAGTGAACTAATTAAGACTAAAGTTAATGAAAGGCTAGAAACCTGCAGGGGGAGGAGGTCCATGATGACTTATCTGCGGGGGAGGAGGATGATGCCTTAGAGGTTGATAATGATGATTTCCTCCTCCATGAGGCATAATATTATTATTGTTATGATGATTCTGCTGCGGTTGCATTGGGACCATGGAAGCTGCCATCATGGGCTGAGCCATGACATTCACATTGGCCGAATGTTGTAAAGCAGACATTTGAGGGGGCTGTAGAGGTAATTGCATCGGAGGGGGTGGTCCAACCGGGCCTGTGGCTCCAGGTGGGGAGACTGGAGCCGAGGAAGTTGTTGAAGATGCTGAGGAAGACATCGAAGACTGTGAAGATAACCCTATCGCTGATGATGACTCTTCTTTTTTTGTGCTACCAGTTTTATTATTACTCCCTGTCGCCTGTACGCCTCCTCCATTGTTGGGCTTTTTAGCTCCGGCTCCGGCTGATGATAAATTATTATTAGCTCCAGCCTTGTCTTTCTTATTTGGATTAGTCTCGGATTTTGATGAATTATTATCACTCGTTTGCTTTTTCATGCCTGGCTTTGTCTCCATTTCAGATGGGACTCGACCAGCCTCATATTTCTCTTTGGACTTTGGGACAAATTCTACTGCCGTTGTGGCGATGATACTTCTCGGAGTTTTAGCAGCAGCCGCATAAGCACCATTAGGTTTAGCAGTTGGAGCAGTAGAAGTAATATTAGGTGCAGCAGAATTAGTAGTAGTAGTAGTGGTCGGTTTGATTGTGGCCTTTGCAGATGAAGTAGGAGTAGGAGTTGGAGTTGCAGCAGTTATGGGATTGCTGATAGTGGACTTTGCCGTCTCGGGAGATGAAGACGGATTGGTTTCCTTCCTTGATGAAGAATCGTCTCCCCTCAAGCCAGATGAGTTAGGTTTCGGACAAACTTTTCCATCCGTAGTAATAGCAGCAGTAGTAGGAGGACTTGAGTCCAGCTCTGGAGGAGGAACTTGTACTTGTGAGCCTTCTACTATTGATGAGGTTTGGTTATCACTTTTATCGGTCGAGAGGTCATCCGTCGTCAAACCAGATGACTCAGCACCCTATAATTATAATCAGAGAAAGCAATTAATTATAATTATCTTTGGTAGATTCTTGATTGATTGATGGATTACTTGATTGTTTTTGGTACTAAACAGAATATATTGTTTAGTAAGATGGATCAGAAAATACAGGAAGATTGATGGACGAGAATTTATTATTTTTACTCGCTAGAAGTGTTTCGAAAAAACCACTTGCCTGTATACATTGCGAAGGGTCCAAAGGGTCCTCGCCAATTCCCGGATGGAGCTGAGGATTGGCCACGACAGAACCAGGAGGAGGGGGTGGGACGGCAACCATTGTCGGATACATTGGGCCAGCCACACCATTCCAGTCGATCGGGTACGGGACCGGGTAGTAGACCGCGGTCGGGTAGCCAGCTACCATCATCGGACTCACCGGGTAGGCATCGTAGTACTCTCCGTTGCTTGAACAGTGACCTGGAAAAAAATCAGGAGACTTTAATTTAACTTTCTCAATATAAAAACAGCCAATATCCTAATCCAAGTTTATTAAACTAGCTTTCTTCCTTCTTCTTAGCATATTTAAAGAAAGTATTCTCCTCCTATTTAATACAAACTTTCTCCTTTTCTTGCTAGAATATTATGTATAGGTATGAAAATGGATGGAGAAAACTCATCGACATTTAATTAAATGTCAAACCTGTCACAAGCCTTCCCCCTTGAACCCCTTCTTGAGGAATACGTACCTCCTTATCTAAAACTAATAAGCTGTGGTTCTCCAACTTTACATGCGAACATTCACGTTAGTTTAACTCTTAGTAAATACGTCTCAAGGTAAGGACCAAGAGAACAGGGACAAGTACATGGCACTCCAACCCAGCAATAAAATACTACCACACTACACGTATTTCCGGTTTTAATGCCCCCCTTAAATAGTCCATCTCCGTGTCTAACACCTTTTCATGTTAATAAATTAAAGGTGTCCTACCTTACTCTAGTTAAGAGATTTTAATTTCCCTGGGGAAGTAAACCCGGAAATATGGTACTTGTCATGCCAAGGAACCTCTCATGCAAAACCTACTTGAAAGTCACAAACTTCTTTAGGCTAACTTTCTTCACAAGACTTTCAATATCAGCCCAAGAATACGGCTGGATCAAATAAAATCAATATCATCCAACTTACCAGCCTTATTTCCCATTTAAATGTATTCAACCCTTTGTAATATAACCCAGCGTATTGTTATCCGAGGTAGGGAAAGTAATAATAAAGTTGGGGTGACAGACAGTGTTGGCAATTGGATGGGTATCTCTTTGAACTTCAGGTTTCTCCAAGTAAGATAGGATGATAGCTACTTTCCAGACCCTTCTATAACTTCTAACATTTTGTAAGTCGTAGCAATATCAATATTGATTTATTATTCAGCCAGCCGAGGGTGAGAGCTTTTACCCTTTGGTTTGCTAGATTTAAAGGTATAAACTAATGATACCAATTGGACTGAGCTGAGCAAAACCACAGCATTATGGCAGGCTTTAATAATACTATCTAAGACGCGCGGCCAGTGACTAATAAATCAGGAAACTTAAGTTTATCGAGCATTCACGCTGGACTTAAGCCTGAATATAATAAGGTCTGTTAGAGGATAATTATTGTATAACATATTCCGCAGGAAAGTGGTTAGATTTGATTTTCAAAGAGTAACTGCATCTGTTTATTTTTAAAGAGTGCCATTCAGTTTATATGAAATTAAATACTAAACGCCAGAATTATTAAAGAAACCTCAGCAAAATTTTATAAAAGTTTACCATAGTACTTACAATTGTTTTGCAAGCTACTTTCACTTTCATTAAAATTCCAAAAAATGCCAGGTGCTATTTTAAAGGTCAGCCATAAACCGTAAACTTAAAATGACAACTTTTTACACAAACCTATATATTCTACGTACAATAAAACTATTCAACTAGCAAATAATTGGATCATAGCCTCGAAATCCGTAAGAAAAGTAATATCAGCCTGGACTGCATTTCCGGGTACAGAATGAATGAATATACACCTTTTTATCAGCCCCCTTCAATCCTACATTTGCCTAGAGTACCCACCACTTTCTATAACCTAGACCACACCCACCCAATCACTATTTTCCACCACCATAGATTCCACCCAAAAAATTTAATTTGGCATCGACCTTGCTTATCATTGCTAAGGTTTGTTTTACTACCCATTGTTTTTCTAGGTAAGGATAATAATACACCCCATAATAATCTACAGCGTTTCTTATATACATACTCCAATAATATAAAACTTGTATTCGTCCTTTGTGCATGTAACAAAAAAGGAAACATTAGATTTATCGATTTCCCATCTACTCTACTACAAAAGGTAGTGTTCTTTTTTAATCCACCAAAGCAAGACAACAACAAAACTCTTTATTAATCCGTTTCTATATGCGTAATTTCCTTTCATCTATCCAGCACCGTGTTTTGCCAAGGGTTACGTTTAGTAAAATTTTATGACCCATGTTACGACTTTCACCTGCTACTTTCCCTTGTTCCTTCCATACATACCCCCCTTTACCATGCAAGTATGTAGCCTTGCCTTGGTTGTTGTTTCTAGTTTTTGTGCCAAAATAATTTTAGGTAATTCATTGGAAAGTTCAAGAGTGTCATTAGCTCAGGGAATAAATACAGTCCTTTATCCTTCACTACTACAAAGGCAACACCCGGTGACAAAGAACCCACCACAAATGACCCTTCTGCTGCATAGTTAAATCAAACAGCTTCAGGCTAGACAAGATAAGGATGGATGTTTGGTAGGAAGGGTAATAAAAATCGACATGGCCTGTACCGTAAACATTTTTACTGTATGCTTTGGAATACTACCACCTTGTTGTATGTCCTTCAGTTTAATTATTGCTAAAAGAGGAATTAAAAATGTCTAGCTTCTAAAGGAAGGAAGTACATTTTATGGTTTAAGGGCTGCTTTAGTTTAGCTTTTATTACTGCTACAACAGGCATGCTATTTCGATGCAATGCAATGGTTTGGGTGGTTGTTAACAGTTGCAGGTAGGATATCCGTTATTATGACCCACTGGCTCAATAAACACGGCAAAATTAATGACAAATTTAAAGGAAGAGTTTAGCTTATCGTTGTCATAAAACACAAAAAAATTTACTATTACTAATCAGATATTTTTATAACAATTTATTTAACCAGATCAGCAAAGTCCAACGAATAGAGGGGTTATAAAATGAATAATTTGTTATTTTAGCATTGCATGAGAGACAAATGGGAAATATTTGTATGATAATTAATTCCTTAAATGTAGTTGACGGATAGTAATTGTTTTACGTGTACAGTAGTGGACAAATTAATCCACAAAAGTTAACTAAAACTATTCCATAGATAAAAAGGTAATATGTACAATACTGAAAAGTAACCAATAATAATATTAATGGGTACTTTATTTTTATTAACATTATTATTATAAAAGTAATCCCATCAAATATATTTTTGACCCTGACTGACTCTTTTTGTATGGAGACCGAGAGGTTTAATATTCGTATATTATTTATTACAACCAGTACCGACTACTACAACTGCTATTGCTGTAACTACTACCTATTCTACTACTTTTACTGCTACTATTTACCATTAACTCAATTGAGAACCAAGCCAAACCAACCACAGGATGATGATTTATTAACTAGATTAATAGTTTGTTTGGGTTCGCTCTGTTGTTTGTGTGTGTGGAGCAGTCTGCTCTTAACTTTTTGTTTGTTTTGATGATAAAATTCCGAGAACTTGCTTACATCTATCTACCTATAGTAGTAAAATCCGTATACTAAATATAAACTGCGGAGGTAACAAGATCGCCAAGCATGAGGTAAAGTTGAAGAGGATCAATATCAATCTAATTCATGGCGGAGGGGTATCAATATCCATATACATTATCATTTCTATCGATCTCTAATTAAATTAAAGCTGGCCTATTCAATTTGAATATTCCCTTTACTTACGAGAAATACTACTTACTTATTTATACTTCGCGTTAGAAAATCCTTGTTATTTTGTTTCCCATTTTTATAACTGACAGTAAATAACGAAGGTAGGTATGTATCCCTCCTTCCTAGTTATCCACTTTGTGGACATAATAACTCGGAAGATATTAGGCAAATACTTGATTCATAGCCTCAATAAAAAGCGAAGGTTAAAGTGAAAGTAATGAAAAAAAACTGAACACAAATTATTCCTTTATTAATATCGATTAAGCGTTTGCTTAGTCGTCTAAAACTTTTACGTATCCGTGCGTAGGCGTAGAGCTTAAATATATTTAGTGGAAGGTCGCTTAGACATTTTATTTATATTAATAAAATTTTTAATTAAATTTTTTCAAACATATCTGGTAATTGCATCTAGGATTCTTTATTAAATTACAAGCTTTTTTTCTAGGTTAAGCTGCCAACATGTTTTTAATACTAAGGTGAAAGCACCCACCGCATGGTTAAACTCCTTGAATAAAACATTTTCTTCACTTTAACCTAGAAATCTTGTCAGCAATATGCCAAAATTTCTTAGTCCAATTAATATAATGACACACTACTAGAGAAAAATTGCAATTTCACTCTTTTTAATTCCCCTCCTTGCTTTCTCCCAATTTTAGTAACTGAGTAGTAAGAATTCTGATGGATCTAAGTAGTTTCGTGACCAGAAAAACTCCGCCCGCCATGTACGTTATTATTCAACGTTACAAAGAAAGAGCGTAAGCAAATTGATCCCTATAAATAAACACGTTCAGCTTTCAACCGTCTATTTACACACTTGGTATTTATTTATCCTAGTAGCTACGCGATGAAAGCTGGTTATTAGACATCAACAAAACAAGACCAGTGCTAGGTTATTGGTAGTCGTAACAAAGGAAGGGGATTGGGAACAATGATGCTAATACTAATAATAACAATACATGTTGAAGAAAGTGGTTCCAGGCAGGGCCAATTTCCAGCCAATATTATTAGCCACGTCAATACACATAATGGGAAATTGAAATGAATGAGCCGAGGGGGAGGAGTTGATTACATGAGTTTTTTTTATACATCTTTCTCCATGAAATGCCAAAAGTAAAGTGCTTCTTTCGTATTTTCTACATTTATACATGCACAAGGCGGCATTCTACTTTTAACTGAGGACATTAGCTCAGTTTCAACCCCCTATTTTTTAAATTCTCTACAGATTAGACCTACAGACATTGGAAGATATTTGAAACATTTCAAGTTATTATAGAAATAGTTTAATTCATTATTTTCAATAAAAAAAAAACCTCCTGAGGGCTGTCGCTGAGCGGCATAAAGATACCTTTTAGCTGGAAAGTCCGATGATACTAAAACTACAGAGCCCAGAGAGAGATCACTAGATTTGAAAGTTAATTCTGCTTTCTCTCGCTAGCTTTCTTTTCTGTTGGATTCATTAGCATTAAGTGAGAATACTAATACTACATTCTGTTTAAATTAATTTGTAGACCCTGAAGTATTTATCTATCCGTCTCCTTTGTCTATACTACCACTAGTACCACTGAACACAGGCCAGATCCCATTCCCATTGATATCTTTATCTTCCATCTCACAATAAATATACAATAAATATTTTACACATAACGCTTAACTCAAAAAATAGTTCAAAAAACAGTTTATAAAACTTTATCTTTATTTAACCCTTTCCAACCGTCTCAGGACTTATCCATTAAGGTCTAAAATATTTGCCCTTATTGACCCTTCCTTCCACTGCTAAAACAACCTGGGGCTTCCATCACTTTAGTTGATTGATAATTCATAACCATTTAACCGTTTCAACCTTCAGGACTAGTAGTGCTACTATTCCTAACTGTACTTACCACTTAATAGCTGTTACTCCAATGTATTTTCTATCTCGTCCACCTTAACAGTCTACTTTTCACTGCCTTCCATCCTGACACAAGTAATCTCTCCATTTTACTTTATCCTTGTCTATCATCAATCCCCCGTCAATTTCTTGCAGGCATTTCTCATCGGAAAAAAACTGAAAGCTTCTACGTGTATTTACTCCTTTGGATGTGGACCTCTATTCTATTCGTAATATGATTATTACCTTCTACCACCTACTCACTTTCTCCCACGTAATATAACATTGCTTTCTACGTTTCTGTGTGTATACTCCCTGGTTATTATCCTAAGTAACGTTTCTAACCCTTTTCTTGCGTTGGATTGCGTGCGAGAACTTAACTCTCGTCTTACATTATTACTTGGACGAGAAATCGACTCAAACTGACTCTAATAATTTTCTAGATGGACGGACTAAAAATATCTAGGTTGAGAAAATAGAGCTTATTTATCCCGAAAGCGTTTTCTAGACTCAAGTTTACGCTATGTCTTTTGGATTTTCGGGTAGAATGAAAGAATCACAAGGTTAAAAAATACCCGCATTGTTCATTGTCTACTTCGTCCTGCTATTATCATCTACTCACGGCAGCGACCATTGTTAGTTTATTTTTTTTCAAGGAAACGTAACAATGCTAGTATGACAGATTCCGTCTAAGTGTAGGAGCCGATCGTAAAAAAATTAAATGCGGAGTGAAGCCTGTCTAGGTAGATTATTAGAGGATGGAGGAGGTAGTAAGACGAAGTAATAACAGGTTTTAAACGGAAATGAATGCCGTTAGGCATTGTGCTAAGAACGAGTAGAGGTTCGGACAGATTCAACTCCATAGTTCAATCGAATTTGAAGGGAGCTTTCTCCGGGATATTATGATAATGGAAAATATTATTGGGCAAGAAAAATGGATTTATTATCTCGGCTTGGGATCAGTCAATGGAATGTTATGCAATTTAATCACATCGTATTTAATATTGAAGCAGGCAGTAGGAGTAGTGGTAGTAGTAGTACTAGCAGTTGTAGTAGTAGTAGTAGTAGTTGTTGTTGTAGTAGTAGTCGTGGTAGGTGTAGTAGTATTAGCAGTAGTAGTAGTAGTCGTGGTAGGTGTAGTAGTAGTAGCAGTAGTAGTAGTAGTCGTGGTAGGTGTAGTAGTAGTAGCAGTAGTAGTAGTAGTAACCGGAAAGTAAATTAAGATGAAATATAATGTAATTCCTTTGCCTAAGGTTTCTCCGGCAAAAGGCTCTAAAAACGCGTACAGAAAGTGGATTTCGTTATACAGAAAGTAGGTTAAATAAACTTCAACGGGGATTATTTTTCGTGAAAGGAGAGGAAACGGCGATGAATAAAAAGAGAGAGAAAAGGAAAAATGAATAAAAATGAAAAATGAACTGATCGTTTCTAGAATTATTCTTGGATTTTGGAAAAGAACTGTCAGGTATTTTTCACCTCTTTCCCTGTCTGATTTATTTCTTGAACAAAAAATACCTCAATTTCATTTCCTTAGGTAAATAAAAACCCTTTTATCCCAGACTTCACAAAACATTCTAAGAATTACAAGCCAAGCCATTTTTATAGTTTAAAATACTTTCAGAGCAATTTAGCCCTTTTTAACACAAATGGGCTTTCGCTTAGCATTTCATTTGTAATTAACAAACTGGCATAAATCTGACGTTTGGCACACCCACTCTCAACTTATTCCACCTATTTCCCCATTTTGGGTAAATAAATATTTGGAGGGAACAGTTTTGCACACGTACGATTCTGTTTTCGAGAATAAAAGTTAAAGTCGTTAGCGTTAAATAATTACTCTCTTTCACTTTCTCGTGCTTTCCACAAACAATTATTTACCTCGGATCCACCTACCACCCACTACCTATAACTCCCCTACTCAGACAGAGCTCAACATTCTCGATAACAACCATGCCTTAAACCTTACTTCCCTTCTTTTACAAAGGTAAAACTTAAGAAAGTCTTAAAGCTACATAATTCACTCCTCAGCAGCACTTCCCATCCTTCCTTAGGCGAAAGCATTAAGTAGGCTTTTGTTCCTCCATGAGTAAACATTCCTGGGGATTTTCGTGTTGACTTATAAACGACTTAATTGGATTAAATTGGATTGAATAATTTGACTTTCTCGGCAGGACAAGGACGAACGTTTGCTTAGGGGGAGGATCACGCATTCACTGCTAGTAGTAGTAGTAGTAGTAGTAGTAGTAGTAGTAGTAGTAGTAGTAGTAGTTATAAATAAAGACACGAACAATAAAAGGAAGGAACAAACAAATACCTAATCGACTGTTTTTTAAAGCTTCGTATTTTTACCCCATACTACGTACGAACTTCTAAGAATTATTGGAGTAGCAGTAGCTGCATTGATAAAACATTTGTTCAGCTCAGAATTTATTGGTTACATCAATCAATCAATACAAGCTGCATGGCATGTTAGCGTTTTAATCGAAAATAGAATTGACGTAACCACGTCAGATGGACAGTAGATAATGAATGACCCTTAGAGCAGTAAATAAGTATATATTTATGTATATATATTTACTACTCTAAGGAATGACCAGAAAGTGTAAAGCAGTTTCCAATTTCTTGTAAAAAAAAAGTTCCTAAAAAGATAAGCAATATCTATCTAGATACAAGCAAAAGTAAGAAAAGACACCGATGAATTAACTCCTCTGTACCTGTACCTAATCCTCCACATCCATCCAAAATCTACTGAATTCTCGCTATTTAATTGTACGTGAAAGTACTAAAATAAAGATAAATCTTCCATCCTTCTTTCTGTGTGAAAATTCCGTATCTGTAATCAAGCCATCGGGGTTCAGCAGGTAGGTAGGTTGTAGGTTTTAAAGTTAGCTAGACTAGATAGTGTATTTGTTGAGCCAAATCGTAAATAAAAACATCAAGCTAGATGATAATTCAGCATTTGTTTATCCGTGACAATTTCCTCCCAAAACTAACGAGGCTACGGAAGCCCCCTCCAGATAAACTTTTTCTCAAGTTCTAAGGATATAAAGAATAGTAGAATAGTCCTATAGTAAATCAGACAAAAGTGAAGTAGGTATTAGAGACTTGGGTTAATTCATCAAAGTCAATGGTTCTCTTTGCTACAGTCGGGTAATTAAGGATAATTAGTGTGTTGTTTTGTTCTCTTTCTTTTTGCAATTCGTACGTTGTATTCTTTATGTGTGGTGTGGTTGGCTATGTGGAACTGTCTTATTCGTTGCAAAGTTACTTAGGCCGACTTCCAGGTTGCGGAAACCGATGACATTTCATGGACAATTTATTTTCTATCTCTCTGGCTTTGTTTTTACAACAATGAGATTCGTTTTTGTTTCAGGATAATAAAATGCTTAAATTTCAATACTTAGTGGCTACCTAGCTTAACTAAGCTTAGCTTATCATCATAAACGAAACGAAGCACTAAGACATTCAAAAGTTTTGGAATTGTTTAGTTCAAAAAGATTAAAAAAGACTAACGTCTGTACTGTATTTCCGGGTTCAATTCTCCAAGATCGATTAAGTGATTACCTTTACAGTTAGACATTACACATCGCAAAACATAAGCTGCTTTTGTCCAATCCGGAGAAACTACAAGGGAAATCCAGAGATTTTGCGACTTAGCATAAATTTAAGTCCACGTTTTTAATAAAACCTACCTTTTCTCAAGCTCCGCTTCAATCGATTGTTCCTATATTCATGTGTAACTAGACCAAGAAATTATAGTACCGTATAATCTCGAACAGTTACAGTAGCTTCTTCCAAACATTAGTATCCGCTTCATTACT
>JAQFZX010001094.1:0-36155 GCA_034682405.1 Hydroisotoma schaefferi | reverse complement strand
TACATTGTTAATATAGTACTGCAAATTTATTTTGACCCTTGGTGGTACTTGGGTATAGAAAGGACCCGTTTTTCTCACATTGCCCCAACAACCATGAACTTCAAATTATAACTTTCCTTGTGCTCCACCACCCAGTCTTAGGTACTAATTCACCCTTTCTTCGGTATCAAATTCGCCTTTTACCATTACAGTTAGCTAGATAAATCCATGCTTCATCCAATGTCACCATTAATTTTGAACTTTGACCTGCCATATACTTCTCATATATTTTTCTAGCTGTCGTCTTCCGATTTCGAATCTGATGAGGTGTAGGGGGTTGACCTTGGGTTTTGTCCATATTACATCACAATATCCTTGTGAATTATTTTGTGTATTGTACCTTGGTTGACTCCAAAAAGTTAAGCCATCTCCCTCTGACTTGGAGGATTTTCTTTCTTGACTAAATTCTGAACTTTACGGATAAGGGGTGTGGTCCGTACCAAAGGGGTGCGCTTGTAAGGGGGTATTTGTAAGCCTCAACTTACCGCAGACCGTTGTATTCCACGATTTTTTATCACTCGAGATATTGTTGACTGACTTACGTCAAAACCACTGAGGTGCAACTTTGCTTTTATGCCCCTATGGCTCAATCCGTCTTTGGAAAAGGCCTTAATAAGTACCTCACATTCAGGGGGGGTTTTTTTAGGCATTTTAAAAATAAAATAAAAATCTGAGCAAATACACGTGCGAGACGGTTGTTTGTGAAGGAGACATAAAAAGTTCATATTGACCGGTGGTGGTGGTGTGAAGTGGTGGGATTTTTTAAAGTGAGTCAAAGCAACGCTTACACCCTTCTGTACGCTTGTCAAAAGGTAGCTGAATTATTTACAACAATTCAGTCACTGTTTTACTAAATTTGACCAATTAGTACATAAACGTTTCGTCAAAGTATGATTAGTAACAGCAACGGGAACAGTAAATTATCATTATTTAGATTTATAGGGGAAATTCAGTGTTAAATTAACTTCTAAATGGACGACAATTTCGTCTTTACATTTTAAATAAATAGTTGATTTGAGAAATAAAATGAAATAAAATGTGATACATTTTCACTCAGTAGAAATGCACCTGAACACAAATGACGGTGAGAAAATATATCTGTAAGACAAGACAAATTCTCAAATAGTTCTTAGCCCTTTAAATCTTTCCTAAAGAATCTATTGATGGTCAATTAGGAAATGCCAGTCAGATGAAATTATCTCATCGTTTTCTGGAGAAAGAGTAGTCCTAGATAGAAACCAGACCAAGCAAGGCAAGGTCGATTAAGTCGGGTTGGTTATTCGATGATGACATAGACCATGGGCAACTTTAGTGACACTGACAATGACCACGACCACAAGTGACAAAACAAGCCGAACACAACCAACGGACGGATTTCACTCAGACTTTTGGGCCAGCATCTCTGAGCCGTGTCAAAAATAATGTCTCCACTTATACTCTGTATTAGATTCCTTTCTTCAAGCATCCTTGCTTTGTCTAACAATGTACATTTGCGCAATAAAAGTCCAGCTAGCCAAAGTAAGCAATTCTATATTGTGGCAAGCGGTATATTCATCCCAGATCGCAAAATAATAAGAAATTAGTTTCCATAAAGCACTCTATCTCTCCTCTCAAGAAGGTACTTTCTCGTTATACACTTCCGGTATTTCCATTCACGTATAATGCATATTTTAGTAGGTATATTTTAGTAGTATTTAGTTAGTTATAGTGTGGTTTAAGCTATAGGTTTTTGTGATAGAGAACTTTGCTCTAACCGCATGTTTCTGGACAAGGCCTTTCTCCTTCTCAACTGAAGAGTGATTTATTCATTCCCTCTTCGCCTGGCTAGGAAAAGTTATTTGATTTACTGAATGTCTTCTTATGGCTAGCCGACTCTAGTCAGGAAATAATAAAGGATAGGCCTATTCTCACTACATTACTTTCCTTTCCTTTTATATTTATTAGGCATTTATCTTGATATATAGCTTTAACGCACGAATAGATATAGACACAGCAAGCTGCCCTCAATGACCTTATTATTATTCCGGTAGCAAAACTGTTGTTTAAGAATTGTTTGTAGCTTTTATTCTTTACAGTTTCCGATATTAGTTTTTACGGAATATAGACCGTAAATGAATTTTTTTTAGTCCGTGTCTATAAGACAACTAATCGCTCTCGAATGGAAAGTTCATTCAGGTAACGTTGCGTTGAACGCTGGACGAGCTAAAGGACTTCCCATTACGTGCTGGCTTCGTTCGTTATATAATTTTTATTACACTTAGAACAGAGAATGGACGCCAGTTTAGCAGAGAAAAACGTGTCGCTCCTTAGTATACCTTAGGAATGTTGAAGGTACTTGAAATAGTAATAGTAATGAAAATTGAACATAACTGGTGGTGGTGGATAGAATCTAGCTAGATATTTGAGTTGTGATTATCGAATCAAGTACCGGTGGCTGTGAAGGAAATAAGGTTAAGGTTATTAGAAGAGTTGGAGACACGTCGTAAAAGCAGAAATGGCAGGGAGCAAAATCCTGACTGGGATGAGGCAGGGAAGTAATTGGATTTAATGGATCGAAGGGATTGCTCAGCAATTCACTTAACTTCCTAAACTACTTCACATAACAGGCTCTGCTTTACTGGATACGTACAAGATCACACAGACTGAAGAAGCCTCATATAAATAAAATTTCTATGTAGTGTAAAGGGCTTTGCCACCGCTGCAGTAGTTAGTTCAATCGAGGATTTGAGTGAGTAATTTGCACTAGAGTTCCACAATAATTGGCCTCCGAGGAGTGTAACTTATCACTTACTTTAGCAGAGCGACGTAGAGAGAAACCGGAGAGATATGTTATATTATTTCTGTCACCGGATGCAAATTCACTTATATTAAGCGAAAGGTAGGTAGGGTAAGACCATGGCTTTCCTTATACAACTACACGTAAATTCAACTAACGATGCACTTTTATTCATTGGAAAAAAGCCTATAAAATTATACTTTAAGGAGAAAAGTGATTTTAAAGTCATTTTAGGAGACACACAAAAGTAAAGCCATACCGTTCACACAAGCGGACTCGTTGTAGACACACGAAAGAGAAAAATGTAACTTCATAGCCGGAGGATCCAATTTTGGAGATTGTTTGTGTAAAAGTGCGTGATTCGGAGATTCAATTGAATTCCTCTACAGGGCAGGGAAATGATTAGATCTGCTAGACCATTAGGAATCAAGTAAGGGAGAAACTAACTTTCGAACTACGAGTCTGTAGGTTTCCAAATTTAATCAAATTTCCACTATTTCATGTCAATCTTTGGTGAAAGTTGAGAGTCTCGTAGTGCCTCCTCAAAAGTCCAATCGCAATTCGAATGGGGAATTAGGTTGGGAAGTAATAGAACACAACGTTAACCAAACCACAGTAGAAGTAAACGTAATTCGATTTACCATTGTGCTGTCGACATGAGAATTGTAGGTTTTTTACGCGAGAATAAAACCCTGCAGTGTTTTTTTAAACTAATTCTTTCAGGATTTAATTTTAAAGATTTGTTGGAAGGCTTTTTGGAGGAGAGAATGATTTGAAAACAACTATTAAAGTTTGTTTTTGAGTAATTGAAGCAGTGGCAAATTTCATGTACCGTTGAACTGAAATTAACTCGTGCCATTCGCATGCAATGTCAAAATGGACCTGATGTAATGACTGATGACTTTTCTTAATGTTGCTACCTAGCCTTTTGGTGTGATCAAAGTCTTAGTAAAATAATTTTTTGCGTTCGCAACGAGTAGAATAGTAATTGGAATCAATTAGACGGCTCAGATGAAAGTAGACGACCTTATGATAACACGTTTTAGTCAACTGATACAAGGACTTTATTCGTAAGAAGATCGAATAAAAACTCGAGATACGTTATGTACCTACTTCGGAGAGAAAACATCAAGAGTATAAGGAACTTTTCTTCCGTGTAGTCTAACGTGCGTGTCTGTCCCAAGGTAGATAAGAAACGAGACATGGCTTAGCTCTTATACTTAATCAACTCCAGGCTACAATGCCAACCGTCTTTGTGGGGTTAAAGTTGGGCTTATGGTCGTCGTGTTCATCTCAAGAAAATACTTGAGACAAGGATACAACAAGGATACAAGGAAGATGGAGATGTCATGTTCAACTTGTTTGAAGAGGAGGATAAGAAAGGGTTAAAAAAGGTCTCGAGTAAAACCCTCAGGTTTAAGGTTTAGGAAATAACTATTCATATTTTCATGTAAAGACTAACAGCTACCGCACAAACATATCACCTAAAAAACAAATAAAAGTACTTTGACAGTGCATATTTTAACAGCTGAAAAACAATTCACCTGTACTGAAGTTACTCATAATATTCTCTGTAAAAAATAAAAAGCAATTATAGACCAATTATATCATTGTAGGTGTGTGTGTGCAGACTTAGCTTAAGCACGTACTTTTAGACTATCACTTCCATTACAGTTCAGTTTATAGTTTACTAACTTTGGGAGAAGATTGGTAAGAACCCGGAGTTCTAGCTTCTTTTTCCAGTTCCATCTTCATCAAAGTTTTATAATAGAACAAGACGAAGTTGTTGGAGTAGAGAAAGTAAATTATATTTTTTGCCCATTCCACTCCCCTCTTCTTTCTTTCTCTTCCTCCGAAGTATTCGTAGCACCAACTACTTTGGGGATCTTGGCGATGCGATGTGATGCGGTCGTGGTATGGTGGCTGTAGAAAGTGGAAGTGAATCCAAGTGATGATAGATCATAATGTGTTGTTATTATATGGTAGAGTGGTGTCAAGTCCTTCTTTTACAAATATTATTATTATCTATCTACTTATACGTACTTGAGCGGTAGGGGAAAGCTATACTTCGTGTGATGAGCTCGACTAGATATAGATATAGATGACTTAAGTGGAAAGGAAAGTTAGACGTTTAGTTTTTATAAATTTATCTTTAGAGGCGTGTCGACTCCTGTGTTTGTATTTGTAAGTGAGAAAGAGCCTTAAGCCAACTCAAGACTTGTTCCCTAAGCTAAGCCCTGAGTCTCAATTCGCCAACGTATACTCTACTTACAATATTTTATTTACTTGCGGTCCCCATTTCCAGAAGATCTTCAATCAACTACTATGAACTTTTTGCTAAAAACGGTAGCAGAATTTCACAAATCTAATGAAAGAGACGATAGTGATTGATTTTGTATGTGAATACTCATCAAGCCCTCTCAAAAAAACGTTATACTATACGGACAAAGGCATAGCACTAACCATAGGATGAAATATTAGATTCTGTATTAGGCTCCATTTAAAGCCAATTACAAACATAATAAGAACGTTGCAGCGCGTTGTGAGATGATAGAAATCTTCCCTTTTTGCGTATTTCTATGAGCTATTTTAAGTCTTTATTAAGAGGTGTAAGAAAAATCGGTAGCCAGCAAACGCTTTCAAGGTATGCCAAGGTATATATGTACCAAGATTTCTGGAAACACTAAACATCGCTATAATTATAATGACTCCAAGAATCTTGCGTATGTACAGCTGTTGCAAGAAAAAGAAGACGCAAAAAACCGCAGCAACATCTTGAGCTATCGACAGTAGTGTGTTTAAATCTCATAGAATTATTCACCAACTATAAAACTTCAGCCGTTTGTGCATTGCTAAATCAACTTTCCGACTATTTATGGATGCTCCCCAGGGATAAAAAGTGAAATCGGATGAAGTATTAGCAAAGACGCGACCACCGAGAGGGGATTTGCTCTTTGTGGGATTACGCCACGGTTTTCTCATGCATTTATCTATTATGTAGTAGGTAAAAGGTAAGAATGAATCCGCGGTTGGTTTGTCTACAGTCTCCGGAAACTACCTCCTGCATAGACGGGGAAATAGCATAAAAGTTGGTGGAAGGGCCTTGTGGTTGCTCATCGGTGGAGACTTGAGGTGTTAGCCAAAAAGTACTTTCTCCCCTGATTTCTTCCTTCCTACCCTACCACCGCTCCCATTTTTAATTTCATTACTACCCGGATCACTCGCTCCGCTACGCATGAACTATCCGACAAGCTATATCTTGACATGTACTCGACCATATCTTAATATGTGTTTGATAACTACCCGATTCCATTACAACCAACCAACTATGGAGCCCAGCTTAGCTCAGCTCACTAGACTTAAACTACTGACACCCACCTACTTACCTACCGGGTAGTTATGCTTTAAGTAAGCCATACTACCCGCCTGGTATCTAACCGATTCATCCAATCCAACTAGCCGAGCCAAGATCTCCATCATCTCTCTTAAAAGATTTAACAACTTCTTCTCTTTTATCTACTTGTTCGCCTTTTCCCCTTTCTCCTGCCTCAGCTCCTTTATTTTTTATCATCAAGCGACTACTCGAGAACTCTTACTTCTGGAGTATCTTGTATGGAACAGTAGAATATAATTGAAATAATGTGTGCATTTTATTCATATAAAAGGGAGTTTATGTAGTGGATTTACACTTCCTTTCATTTAACCATTATGCTCTTCACCGAACGAACCTTTCTTTCTTGAGTTATTCTAACAATCTTAGTAACGATACCCGAGATGATTTTTCAGATGTTAAAAATAGAGTTGAATTTATTTCACGAAGTTGGTTTAGTTTATATCTACTTAGTTTTCGGTTGGTGGAATCTTCCCATGTAATCTAATGTAAATGTATTTATTTGAATATCTTTTAATAGCAGTTCCTCCAGTTTTTCATGCTTTTAATTTAACTAAACCACATAGTAATTAATTAGTAATGCTTGTCACACAGCGAGAAATCTTAAGTAAGTCTTTAGTACTGACGAAAAAAGCACAGATATAACATCCCACGATAATACACTATTTACACTAAATATAGTAGATGAATGTATGGTCTTTCTCTTTAGTGAAGACGGAAATGAAAGTGTTTCAAAAAGTCAAGCATGGGTGGACCTCCCTCCAGTCAGTGTTTAATATGCAATTTATATGAAAAGGAAATTGAAAAGGGTCACAAAAGGAAGTCACTTTTTGCATCTAATGCTCTCCACGGTATAATAACTACTCGCTTCCATTACATTCACCATCATGAAGTACTCTGTCCTCATCTATACATTAGCCTACAACCAGAACATATACAGTAGCACCACCCAGCATATGCCATGATGGGAGGTAGTTTAGATAAGAGTTTATCCCGAGATTGTTTTAACCGAGTCGGTAAGTGGGCAAAGAGGGGATTTATTTCATCCCAACTTCTCAAAAGTCTCCGGTCAATAGGTTTATCATCCAACCCTCCCCAATGAATGTAGTTTAGTTTAGTGTCGTGGAGTGATTCGTTCTCAGGAATATAAATCCAGTCATCCTATAGCAAAGAGGAAAAATATCAGTAGTAAAAGACATCAGAGATTGAAACCATCGCCGTTGGTCTTGGTATGGCTGGGATGTAGGTACGTCAGTCAGTTAGTTTTAACCCCCACGTAAAATAAAGAGAGTGAAGTCAAGTGTGTATTATTATAGAAGGACTGACATTTATGTGGCTGATGGGTCGGAACATATGGGCAATCTCTAACGATCCATTTGCCTCTCCGCCCTTGTTCAAGAATAATACCCTGGTTTTATAATACCCGGAGCAGATAATACTAATAATAATAATAGGAGCCGATACCGGGGATAATACCCGCCGCCGTCTAGCACGATCACAATCACTACCATCATCATCTTCATCCTCCTCTGATCCTACTCCTGATGGTGATGATACTCATACTCCCGTTTTAGGGGATAATACCCACCACTTTCTTTCCATACAAAAGGAAGAAGATAATGCCCTGGTAGTTATTATACTCCATAATGATAATATGGCTCATGGGCTCCCTAGATAATACCTAACATGGGTTATCTCCCCTAGACTTTTTACTTTTACTTGCAACTCTTCTGATGTTCATCTTTCTTGTATTCAATAGAAAGTTACACTTTATCTTCCCATTTACAATGTCTGCCTACCCATCGCACCTAAATGGAATGAGATGAGAGTACATCATACTACTATTGTATTACAGCAGCTACTGGAGATAACGGACAAATTCAACTATAAAGTTCAACTGTATTCGTAAACTGCTGCTCGTTCCACGCTTTTATAATACCACTTTTAAACGTATTATTGTTCCTTTTACAATATAAAATGGTGCAACTGGCTAGTCGAGGATAATAATGGCAGCTAACTTGTGCAATTGACAGCTTGTATTTTTAGTATTATATCATGAGATGAGTTTAATAATACTGTAATGGAAAGCAGTATACGGTGCAGGGATTATTTTATGCTGGAAACTTGTAGGCAGGATTTCGGGATCGGGATTTTTTCCGCCCGGATGCTCACTCACGTTTTGGTAATAACAGATGAGAGAAGGGCATTAGAAACGCATAATATTATTGTGGATCAGATGAGAGTTATAGACGTTGTTAGCTGAGGGAGGGATGACAATAGGATTTAAAAAATTCCCCTTTGCCTTTCGGGGTATATTTTTTATTATCCAATTTTAAGCCACGGATCTTTACACGGGGCTATCAAGATCCTGGAACTGTGAGGAAAAGCATAAAACATTTGAGGCTTATAATATTAATAAAAAATTGCTGGCATCAGCAGCAGAACTAAATGTGCATATTACAGGATATTAAAGTAGAAAAATGGATACAAATTAGAGGTCTGGAGCAAGAGAAAGGCATAATGAAATGTTCTGCGTGTGATGCCTCCATTTTATTTACCATAATAAAATATATATTACATAGATCCGTGTAAACCTAAAGGCAAAAACTATGCCTATCAGATTAACTACAGCCAGGTCATGGATGAGTAAGTTCCTCACAAGGTAATTATTAATTCCCGCACGTTCGTCGAGGGAATCGCTAGTTTATTATTATGGAAGTAATGATCACAATAATAATGGAACGAGAAAGCTTCCCCTCCTCATCATAATACATCTCGTTCTCCATAAATTGATTGGATTCTGAATCAGAATTGCGTAAAAGCTCTCAAGGGTCGTTGGCGGCGAGGTAGGGTATCTTTACTTACGTTATGTTTTCTATTACTATTGTTTATATCATCTCTAGTTATTTCTGAAAAGGGCCACCAAGAGTATTGCAGCAACCCTCGGTTACCTTATAACTGTAACATCACCAAAGCATTTACTGCTACCATTATTGTTATGATTATTATGGTTATTATTTTGTTAGAGGTCGATGTTAAAACCCTCATCGGCAACGAGCCAGCCAGGATGTCGAAATTATAAGCTCTCGTTTATTACTATTTCATTCAATTCCCATTGTTGTCAAAATCTTTCACACACACACAGTCGCAGTCAGCAGAACCAACTGCTTCCTACATTTCAACCATTCATGGTTGAGTTAATCTATTCATGAATCGAATTGAGTAAGCAGAAGAGAAAGGATATGTTAATAATTATATGATGATGATAATATTTTCAACTCTCATACTATACACTATTCCTGGGGTATCAGGTAAGGTAGTATTATTGTGTTATCCAGTTGGTCGAATAGCCTCTGTGAGAGAACAGATTGAAAGAGGCTTCATGCTTGCTTTCCTAATGGATCCATAAATGATAAAAGTAATCAACTAATCGTGTGTCAGTTCAGTGGATGGATGATCAGTTCTAGTTGTGTATTAATCTTCCAGGGTTTTTGTTATTCTTGTTGAAGTACTTACTTTATTGGAATTTTTATAACAAATGATGAAAACACGCAGGATTCAACAGGGAAGATGAGCACAAACCCGCCGTGGAATGCATGGAGAGTTTTAAACCACAATTAATTATGCAGAGCAGTCCATTTAGATAGGTAGTAATTAAAGATGAATGATCATTCAACCGTGAGTTTGAGTAATTGAAAAACTTTTGAAAAGGTTTTAAAGGTAGAAGGGTAACAATATCTTCTATGTTGGCCTTTTTTCTGCTGGTTAGCTCAGTCGGTGTCAGATGCAGAGGGGTTATAATTTCTGAAATTGTACAGATAAATCGATCTGGGTGGTAGCTTGGGATTTTAGTCTGGTTTATCCTACCATTAAATTAATCCCTGTGATTCATTCCTTTGTAAGAGAAAGAAACAATAAAGGAACAAAAAAAGAAAGGAAAGTAAAAGTATCAATAATTGATCTGCAGACGGAAGGGGAAAAGGGCAAACAAGCAAATGCTTTTTCCAGATAAAACTCTCAATTCCCTACGCCCATTAGCTTTAAGTTACCATTCTAAGTTTTGTAGGTAGGCAGTAGTTGAGATAAACTTACTCCACTTCAATGGGCATTATTCTGTTTTATTCAACTTTTATCTCAGCATCATCATGGATCTTTATAGAGAACTTTTCCAATCTTTAGTATTACTAGCAACAATCCCCAGCATTAACCCTTTTAATATGTCTGTTCGGCATTTAGTTTTAAATGATTAGAACTATGAAAATGAAACGAACTTAATTAATATTTAGTATCTGACATTGACATTTTATTCCTGCCAGTGTCAGTCTTTAAATAAATTTACTATCCAAGCCCTTTTTACTTACAAGGTTAAATCTTTTGAAAATACATCTGCAGAATTTAAATGTTTCCAACCTCATAAATACGTCATACTCACCTCAATAAAACCCTAGGATACGTATGAGTGTCACTCCATCCGTTGGCGTAGATTTAGCTAGCGCAGTAAGGAAAAAATATTACCATAACTTTAGAATACAGAAAGAACTTACACCCTGCATCCTATGTGAAGCTACGAACATAGTTGACTTATTCACAAGAATGGGAAAACAAACACGTACAAGCGACCAATGCCTCTGCTCTATCTTGAGTCAACTTAACTTGTACACGTTTTTTTATTACCAAGAAAGCGGCTTGACAGTTGGTATCTATAATTCAGGCAGAGTTGATTTTTCTTTGGCCTGAGATGTTAACTTTTCCCCATGCTACATATAGTAATGTACTACAACGTGAGGCAAGTTCCGGTCTATGTGCCCCGTCGGTCGGTTGGTCGTGGTTTCCCTTGAGCAATAACAAAATAGATAGAAAGCTGCTAGGGAATTTCCTCTTGAATAAAAAATACCATCTTTCTTCCACTCTCGGGTGATCCACTTTAAAAACAGGCCTTTCTTCTTCTTTTTTTCATTATTTTTGTCACAGCTGGTGTTCTCTCCATCTGAGCTGAAGGAAAAGAAAGAGGTAGCTGAATGGAGAAGGAAAGCTAAGGAAGCACGACAATTTACACAAAAAACCTATCAAGAAATCAAAATCTATAGGGACGAATTTATGCAGAGCTGCACAATATATGAGAAGAGGAAAGTAGAATTGAATTACGTTTACTATGTTCGCCTTCCAGCACAGAAACAGAGAGTACTGCCTAAATTTTACTTTACGAGATGGCCTAGCTCAAATGCAGATTGGATATTTGCAAAATATAAGTATACTAAGCATAAAGCAAATCGATTAAATTATAAAGAGGCTAGACAGACCGACAGTTACTGTAAAAGGCATATGGTGGCTAGGTTTTTTATGAGAAGGAATAAAAAGTAGAATTTATGTTGAGTTAAGCATAGATCTATTATAGGAGAATATAAGTTCGATGGGAGATAAAAATATATATTTCTATCGTTCGTTCTGGGTATATTATATTTTTAGAGTTGCTCTTGTCAATTACCTTTAATCTCCTGTGAGAAGTTTCCCTCATGGTTGACGAATACGGTTATGAGATTACGTACTCCATCCAGTCGTAAGTAAAAGTAGAGTTGAGAGAGAGAGAGTCAAGTAAAGAAGAAAGTAGAGTTCTTCGAGGAATAATCTACTTAAGGTCTCTGGTAGAAAGCATGGCGGAGAATATTGAACAGATTGAATCCTAGCTTGAGACATCCAAGTCGTTCAAGGAATTAGAGTTACTATAAGTAAGCAAAATTCTTATTATATGAAGTTAAGTACTGGGCTACCTGCATAGCATCAGGGAGATGAAATCGGTTCATTACTTTTTGGAGCTTTTGTATATGCAGCTGCACGAAGTTTAACATGGAAGATCTAGAAAATGATCATTTGCACCGATTTTATGTGATTCTGATTTGCTCATCAGTCAGGTTTGGTTGGTCCTGATCATGGAAAACTATGATGAGTACAAAATACTAGCAATTTTCATTTTAATTGTATTAAAATTTAATTGAAACCAAATTTTAAAGTCCATTAGGTAAATTTTAATTTTCTTAAAACTTGAACTTTATGCGTCTGAGAAAGCTGGCCTTTGTTTCTAGTGCAGTTATTAATTAGTATTATAATTCTAATTGATTATAAGCCTGGATCGAACTTATATTATGGTTAAAGTACGACGAAATGCAGTCCGAAAGAATATGTATCTTACGTAATGCGCTTTCGTCGTAAGAAGGATAATACATACAGGCACTAACTGCCTTGGGCTGTGTTGTACCTTACCGTGAAGTAAATTTAACTTGAAAGGGCTTTTTGATGAGAAAGCAAGCTGCGGGGAATCTAATGTAAATTAATGGGCTTACCACGGCACAGACTAATCTGGTTGAGTGAGTTTTATCAAGGATGAAATATGAGAGGAATACTGAATACCTTTATGGAAGAACTGCTGTTGTACATTCGAAAATACAGCTCTCTATTTCCAGTAAACCGTTAAAGTAGTATTGGTCTTGCACCAACATTCAGTGCCTACTCGATACTTATTGAAGCATGCAATTTAATTTATATATATTTCTTATGACATTTAAATTGAATAAGTAAACTGCTAGTTTTGTTCGTGACCCAAAAACGATTCACATGTTTTCTCTACCAGCAAACCCTCGAGCTCTATAGTCGCTTATGGGGAAGTTCAACAAATCATTCGTGTGTAAAATCAAAAAGCTTGCAAATATCAGTCTTCTGAGATCTTAAACATTGTTAAATAATATCAGGCATTGGGTAAAAATGAAGATACAGCTTAAGTCGACACTGAATTTGATTTTAGGTTTTAGTGGCTCAGTCGAGTACAAAAGAATGCCTGTCGATACGTTACTGTCTTTCCAATATGTCTACTCAAAACTTTATTTATACTTATAAACTGTACAAGGTATCTAAACCGAGAAGTTGGCACCACACCGGCAGCTGCACCGGTAGCTCTTTGTCTTCGATCAAAGTCTTCTCTAGCAGATAGCCCACAGAACAGCGTCTGTTGATGAAAGGATGAATTTCCCCATTTTCATGCCGCATGAACAAGTTAAGACTTTCCATCTCAAGATGGTTGATTTTCATAAGGCCCCTTGACTTCTATGCTTCACCATAACTCTGCTTCTTATAAAGAAGGTGAACAAGGTTAGGAGGTAAGGTATATTTTCTGAGTTGGTTGGGTTGGTAGATTCAAGTGAAAGTGAATTAGGAGCCAGGACGTGAGTTGCCCGCATGGCCCAGATAATCCTCTAATTATCGGCTTTATTATCCCGAAAACTTTTCCCCTTATCAAACTTCCAGCTAATTATTAAAAGAACTGCTCCGACAGACACTCACTTCTCCGTGCCCGGGGAATCTGTTCATTTCCTGAGTGGAAGAGGAAACCCCCCTTGATCCAACAAGCCTCAAGTTCCCTCTTATCATTAAATTATATCCAGCTTCTTTCTATCCTCTACTAACCCTTGCCTTTTGTCTCTTAAGCTGGTCTTTGAGCTCCTGCCTGCTTATCTGTACAAATTACAAGTATTTCTATTTACCTACTCTCTCTCTCTCTCTCTCTGGCTTTTACTTTACTCTCGACACTTGTCCAAATGCCTTAATCATCATTACACTCCTCTTACAATTAATTAGTTTGTAATTTGCATGGACCTGAGAATTTATTTATCATACGGGGAGGTCCAATCCTCGAAAATAGTAATATATTAAGATATAAATTTATATTTACTTAGCTCCCTCGAAAACTTTACTTTCCTCTCTTTTTATAATCATTTAAAAAATTCATTCACAGAAGGATTAACCTTTTTTAGAGTTACTTTATGTATCCATGAAATTCCCTGCTAGGTAATAAATTCCTAACTAAAAATCTGCTATAAAGCAGCCCACACTTTGACTATGCAAAGGCTCTAGTACAAAGATTATTCAAGATGGTTCATAAGGATATTCGATGGAGTTAAATCTACTCAATAATAGAATAAAAGGCATGGTACGAATAGGGAGAAACTGAAACACTAACAATAAAATTCAAATAAGAATAAACGACTGGCATTACAATAGGAAGTTATAGCACAGTTATTATTTATGAGTAGGTAGGGTAGAAGTTAGAAGCCAGCATGTAGTAGTCAACTCTTGAAGTGATCGTTACAACATTATTGTCTCCTCCCCCTTCTTTAATAATAATAATATTTATACGAGGGATATTTTGCCTCTTGAGAGTTTATCCTTTTGCCTACAGTAAGCCGTTACCGCAGTTGGTCCGTATCTACACATATTAGAACCTAGTTAGACTTAGATTTGATGCCAAGATATGCCTGAAAACCGTTCATGCAGTCGGTATTTATCATTAGCAAACTGACTCTTCGAGGTAGCTACGCATATGTACATTTTGGTCTTTGTAGTGTAGCAAATCCACTTTTTATGAGACCTTTAGGTACGCCTCACTCTACGATAGTGACAGTCAGTAGGCCCAGCTCTCCTGGGACGAAGGGCTGTTTTATTCAAAAGATTAGACTAATAGATTGTATGTGCATCGAACCGTTAGGACATTCGTCTTGGGAAATGAAATGTAATGTCCGCCGCCGTCTGGCAGCCAAAAACCTGGGAACTTTCTTCAATGGACTTTTGTGGCTCTCCATACTTTCCTTCCCCTCTGCCGACAAGAACTCTCTTTCCTCCAAGGACTTTCCTTATTTTCCCCTCAAATAATAATACTACTGTTCTCTATACTTGCATTTAGCCATTTTAATATTACAGGACAGTCAATATGTGCACGTACAAAAGTCTTGGTTTTATAAGGAATAAATGTTTTATTCCCTTTCTCCGCCACCGCTTTATTATTATGAAGGAAGGAAGGTAAAAAGTTATACGTGGGTGGTTCAGCTTGTCGGTGACAGGCAGAAGGACGAGATCAGCTTGGCTAGAAGAAAGGAGAGTAGCCTGGCGCTGCCGTCTTTTCTCGAAATGGTTCACCGAGTTTCGATTACACAATTGGTCCTTTTGTCATTCTTTGCTCGGTTAAGTTGACATTATATGCATGATAATAATCCATATCCGATACAGGCAACTACTCACCGAGTTATTGCTTTGCTGCTATTTATTTAGTGGAATTCCATTTATTTTCTCGCCTTTTTATGCAGAGGTAAAAGTTTTATGAAAAAATGGAAGGTTGCTACTGTATGTTTACTTTGCATGGCATACTCTTCATTACCCACATAAACCAAAAATATGTAACAGAATACTATCGGGTTATCATCCTTTGGTTGGCTACCATTGGACAGAGTAAGTAGTGAGTAGGTAGTATTTTAATGAATATAAACCTGTACAAATTTTAACAAGTTTTACTTATCGTCAGGATACGTTTACGTATTTTAATCAGTAGATTTATTATTTTACCGTCACTCGTACTCTATTGAGTACACAAACCATGTTCCACTACTGAGCTCAAGATACCTATGTCAATATTTATACTTAAATGTTGTTGTTGAATATAACTGCAGGAGAAGAAGGTAAAGATGGTTTATTATCTCTTGGGTTGGCCGCCTGGATAAACAAAACTTAAAATATTTTACTCCTTTCCTTAGGCTTAATTTATTTATAGTTTGAACAACCAACCATTACGAATCTCTGTTCTCTTTTAGGACTATTTACATTTCTATCTCTGTTACCCGATGTGTAAATCAGAGCCGGAAAAATCTCTGGAACTCAAAGATGTGCAAACTTAAATATATACAAATAAAGCAATTAGAAATGTTTAACTTAATATTACGATGGAAAAAACCACCGAGCAGAAAAATAAAATGAATAGGAAATTTACTTAATTCTTGCTAAAATAGAGGCAAGACAGGTTAAATTTATTTCTTCTCCGAGTTTATTTTGTGGTTAGTGGGGATACTTCATTAAGCTCACCTGCCTACCGGCTCCTCAGGACTCTTAGGTATTTGTTCTGTCGAGCCGAGTGAGTGAGGAAGGTTGTTATTACATCTGTTAGAAGCCTTATCCTCCCTGGCTACTTGGTTGCTCGGAATGTGAGAAGTAATGGAGCTGAAAAGTACAATAAAAGTAAGCCATAAGAAAGGTAATGAATATAAAGCCAGTTGTTTAACCGACTGTGGAGAAATTCCTGTTTCTGACTCTCTACCTATTATATTATATCTACTACCTTAGAATCTAACCTAGCTTACCTCTATCATGACAAGTATCGTATACGAAAGCAAACTGACTTTCCCATGTACTAGATCTGTCTTCAATCCTTTATGCCCTTGGTTCTAGTGCCAACTTCTGTAATGCCTACTTTACTTCACTTTAGTTTCCTACAGCACTTTCACTCTCTCGTGAAGTCTTGTAGAAAAACAAGAAATGGTAGTCCACAATTTGAGCACAGCTTGGTCGTTGTCACCTTAATTTTTCCTTCCGACCAGTTACAAGTCGCTTTCCATTTATAGATGTGTATCAAGTTTGTTGGATGGAATTGGCTAATGGTAGCTATTCAACAGAACTACCTTGCCAATGCCAACGTATATATGAATCGACTCCTGCAAGAGAAAAATATAGTTTAGGGTAAAACTCTACAATTACTGCCAACTGGTTACTAGAAAACCTTAGGAAATCCTTTTGTAATGAATTGAACTTGCATGTAAATGTAAACGGTTACATTTCAAAATTGTTGGGTTTAATTGAAAAAAGTAGTTCTATGATAATTGAAAACTTTCATTGCTAGGCAAAACCTTGTCGATGTTTGTAAGCTTTCTAAAGAATTTTTCCCATTAACAATTTAATTTAATCCAATATTAATACGTACATGTTAAAGAAAAAGTCTTTATATTTGATTCCAGTCCAAGCTTGACTGTAAAGTTAATAACTATTACAAATGATTCAAATGGCAAAACATGATAAAGCATAGAAAAATCCTTTATCGTCTCCACTTAAAAGCTTTCCATTGTACGATCCAAATTTACTTTATACCCTATCCAAGAAAAGGACAAGGATTTTGATGTAAGTTTCAGAGATAAATGTCTGAGGAAAAGTTCTTTTACTACTCTATGCCTGCTAGATGTGCACAACTAACTATCTACTTACGTACGTACCTAATGTACAATAGAAGAAAAAGGTTGTACTCTATTCTCAACAGAGTTAAAGTGAAAGGGGTGGGGCTGTGACAATAAAATTTCACCACGAGCCATTACCTACAAACTAGATCGTAATCTTGGAGGAATGCACGAAGTAAAAAGTGCTTACCCACCTACCCATCTACCTTCTAGCCAAGTATCAAACCCATTTCTTCCATTGTATTACCTATCTTTCGACTTCTAAATAAAATTTACCCTATGGTAGTAAGAAGTGAAAGTACCTACTGAAGAAATAAGAGAGATAGCAGGGGATAGCCGTATTTGCCTCGTCCTGCTCATGTATTTACTACAAAAAATGGGAAAATGTCAGAACATTAAAACTGTATTGTTGCTTGCTGGCTTGGTTGCAGTGACTTTTTTATGTTTTTTATCATCGGACTATTTCCCCATCCTGTTTTATCCCATTATGACACTTTCCCCTTGCACTTTCTCCAAGTTTAACTGCCCCTTTGTGTCCCAGCCAAAGTGCTCTTACTTCCCTTTATCTTCAATAAGAGTCCTTTTTATTTTCATAGAGATATTTAACACCACCAGCAGCAACCATGCATTCAATAGTCAATCGTAGTCTAAGCTATTCCTTAGTGAGTTGTAGTAGTAGTAGGAGCAATAATGCCTCGTATTATTGTTATTGTTGTACATCTAGCAATTCTATAAAAAAAATAGATGCAGCGGCGGTGGTAATTTAAGTGAAAGTAAAACTCCTCAGTTTTATACTCTCATCATTGTCCAAGGTGAGCCATAAATATACATACCATGCATATTATACTATACTCAGATGGCTAAATGAAATGGAATAACCCTTTGGTATTCAATTTTATGGAAATTTCCAACCATAAGTGATGCAATGGGATTTGGTTTTTGTATTCTTAGTACACCGGCAATAGACGATAACTTTAGATGAAGGAGGGTTAGCAGAATAGACTCCTTTTACTGCAAAAAGTGCTTTAGTCAACGCGGATTTACTTGCTTTTATAACCAATCTATTGTAATAAAATATAGAGAGCTTTTAGGAAATGGCTCGGCTGGAAGTTAAATTCAATTCTTCTCTCAATCTATTCATCTTATGAAAATACAGCAAAAAGCTTGCTGAACCTAGTTGGGTAAGGCTGACTTTAATAAACTTTAGTTGACTTTTAGCAAGAAGTAACATTTTCTAGGCATCGATTTTAAAATATTTCTTAAATTTAATCCAACTGATTAACTGAATAATCCGTTGTATAATAAGCAACTTTACTAAGAGAGGCAGCAAACATTCGATTTCGTGCTTATTAATAATTATTATTTATTCCAGTATTAATTAATTAAGTGAGCCGGAAGGGGAGAAATTGAATGGTGTATGGTATTAAATTGATTTAAATTCAGTACAAGCAAACAAACAAACTGCATTTAATTTTGGAGGTTTTATTGTAATACCCAAGTTAAACATTTGCCTTTTTGTAAATTAGAACTATGAACTCAGCAGTTGCAGGAGCTCCTTGACTGAATATTAATGTGATGTTGAACAGGGCACCATGAACTAAGCATAGGTTGCATTATATTAAAGAAAGTAAGATATTTGCAAATGCTCCCGTGACCCGCATTTATTCACATATATGGTTTGCTGAGAAATGAAATATTGAAAGTGGTTTGTCTAGAGGTGACAGAAGCAAGCGCGTTTCGTATGTTGAGTTGTAGCGGGGAACTGTGCTGCTTTGTTGTTATTTAGAAGGTTTGCCAAGTGCATAACAGGTTTATGCATTCTGCAGAGACGTCTGGTCTTACCCTTACCCACCAATACTAAGCAAGACAAGAGAGGAAGTTTGGTATTGAATATTCCATTATTGTAATGGAAATGGTTTTGACATTGGATTTGGATTGAAAGTGAGACAGACTGGGAAATCTGGTTTCATGCCTCCGTGCAAATTACACTTGGTCACACAAAAGACAATAAAGCTCCGTCATGGATTGGACACATTCACTGAATTCATATTATATTTTAAACGGGGGATAATCCCTCATTTATGCCTTTCTGCACGTACCCATTATGCATGGTTATTGCCCAAGAATAACCAGACCCATAATATATTGAACCTTTGCAAACAGCGGTACCCTCCGGGGTGGCAACCTCGACATTTTCCCTAGGCAATTTATTCAGCAGGATCTTGAATATCCATATAGACTCCGAGGTTTGGATAAAGCATGCAAAATTATCTTAAGTGTAACATTATATTGCGGATATATTATTTGTGTCCACCGACCGCTCTTGTTTTAGGCCGTTTTAAATTATTACACACACCATAAAGAAATCTAGAGAAATTTTTTGGGAATTTAATTTAATTACCTTTACGAAAGCGATACAAAACCATGTTGAAATGTTTCACTGTGAATTTGTGCCAGAGTGGAATGGAGTTCACATAAAAACCGAAATGATTCTAAAGGTTTATTATTACCCGTGGCCAAATTTATACTTCCCAACTCAGAGGAGAATGGTTGAGCTCGTCGAGCTGGGATAAAACAAGTAAAGAGGTCGGATTATTTCTCCATCTTACAAAAATATATTTTACATTTCATGAGCTGCCATTATGAATAATTCTATCTAGGCAAAGCAAAAAATCGTTTCGCTGCAACTACTGCAACGATCCAGTACAGTGCCGTCCCGAGATCCAGACTTAAGCGTAACATTTTCGCTCCACCTCCAACTCTGGCGCTTTCTTTATCCATTCGTCCATCCGTAGAATTTATTTATCGACAAAAAAGAGAAACGAACAAGGTAAACAAATGTATGACAAAATATTGCATAATGTAAAATATTTTAGAAGGGCTGGCCACATTCCCCGTTTCCTTGCGTATTATAAGTAGTAACACAGGGGCTCCGTGTGCTAGACTAGACCGCATATTACATCATCTTCATAATATTGCATATTTTTTATGGATAAACTAAAACTAAACTATTTTGATAATGGAAATGAGTCTTAGTTTGACAGAGGGTAAATTTGTAGAAAAATATAACTACAAAAGTTAACGGCTTTGCTAGGGAAAGAAGTTATGTTTGGTAATGGAAATTATAACACAAAAAGTAGACAAAGCTTTTATTCTTTAGTGCCACTATTAGTACTGTATATCGTTTCTGTTGACTAAAAAATATTGACAGTGTAGCTAAAAAACTACAGTTTAGTTAGGCTAGTGTTTGAATAATACATATTAACAACCACGAGCAACGATGCTGGAGGTGACTGGCTGGTAGTCGCTGTTAGTTAGAATTGTTAACTAGAGGATGAATAAAACACTTTGGTGTTCATATACTTGTTTTGTTGTTTTAACTGATCCTGCCCTTGTATACTAGTAGTCGCTTTTATCAAATATTTTACTTTAGATGGTGAGCATTTACTTATTTCCCCAAAACGCATGTAAACTTCAAGTAGTAAGTTTTTAAAGATTGATATATCCTTCAGGAAGGTTTCGTTGGGGTTTGCATTTGCATGACATCGCATGTTTGCATGCAACTTGGTTGGACTTGCCCTCTAATTTGGCCACTCTCTCTCCGTCGTCGTTCTCCTACTTGATAGATTGAGGTTTGAGATAATTTGGTAATTTGCAGGTGGCAACTCCAACAGAGAGACGAGAACGGATACTCTCTCTAGTTTTATTTCGTGCTAAATTATACTCTGCGCGGTCTATTGAAGAGAGTAATGAAAAGCCGAGTAAGTAAGCCGATTGAAGAAATCTATCTCTTGGTTACTGGCCACACTGTATTTATTCCTCTCTGTCTCTCGTCTTTACTTTGGCTTCTTTTAGTTAGTAGGAGAAAAGTACAGGTCCAATCGGAAATTACTCACGTATGTAATAGTAATGACTGCCACATTATGAAATTGAGTGTAGATGATAAAATCTCCAGAGAGGTTGGTCCACCCTTAATCTTGGTTTGGCTTATCAGCATTTAAACATTGCCGTGCGGGTTCAGTTAGAGCTTAAATAGCTTACTGTTTTAAGTGTTACTGTTGGGGATTTCCAAATAAGCTCAACTCAATAATATACATTTACTCGCTTGATATTGATCTGGACTACAAACAAAGTTGGTTTTATGCCCTGTTTTCTTTTAATAATGTTAGCGTGCGCAGCAAGAAAAAGAGAATTTAAGGGGTTTGGTCTTATCATTATTATGATGATTGAAATAACTGCCTTGTTATATGGAAAAATTTACCGTCACACTATCAAAACCACTATCATTATTAAACTACCCTACTACCTTTTTTAGAGGTACATGATATACTATCTGTAGTCAGTAATAGTAGGGTTTTATTCTTATGCTCTGTATAATATGCAAGGTAGAAGGGAGCCGTGTCGTTCAGATGTGCTTTGGCTCCCTGATTGTGCTTTATTACCTGAAAGGGCCGGTTTCACAAGAAGGAGGTAATCATTATTGTATTATTTCTGAAGCTAGCTGGATTTACGACCAATCAAAAAGTCAACTAGGAGATTTTGACATGACACATGACGTGACTTGTTATGCGGTGGTGAGAATTTTGACGATGAAATATTATTCAACCTTTTTTCTCAAGGGATTTCAATATTTTGCTTACCTTTTACTTTTTAAGTAATAAGGCAGCCAATACCACGTTTGTGTACTATTCAAGTTTTTTTTATTCCAAAAGCTATTGATCTATTATACGTCTGCTTTGGCAATTAAATTAGCACGTACCTCAAATTTGTTTATGGACTAGATGTAGAATCTTGCATATGCTGATATTAATAACCAAAATTACTAACCTTATTTTTATTTTTATGAACCGTGCAGTTTTAAATCTAAAAATCCTAAGATGGGTATATCGGATGTTTGTCTAGGAAGCTTTAAGGAATAAATTATTAGTATTTATTATGTAGATAGTGATTTTTTAATAAGCAATTTTTATCCTGCTTCTTATAATATTGGGTCCTGAAATTAATGTATGAATGCAGCATGTACATCTACATAAAAAATGTAGATCAAACATCATGAAAAATCCTATTTGCGATCGGGTTAACTAAAACAAAATCCTAAGATCCGTAAACTTCCATTTAACAAAAATGAAGGTATAAACCCTCCAAAGCAATTAGTTTTACTATGCGAGAATAATTACTACCTCCTTTTTAAGCCATACAACTTTATTTTACTCATATCGCAATCGCAATAATTACCTACTCCCGTCAAGATACATATTGATAAATAATTTGCATGTTGTTGTAGACCCCTTGCTGGGCCTTGTGTATTACTTCCCACAGCAGTAGTTCAGTCTTCAGTTCACTACTTACGACCTTGCTTGTAATTATGTATCGCAGCCTTCAATGAAACGAATGAAAATAAATAAGAAAAGTAAATTACGCTATACTATACATGCGTACACTTTCATGACATGTCAGTAAAGCATGCTTAAAATGAGTGAATGAGTGAACAAGGTGTGTGTGCCTACTGATTATTTCCGGAGTGGAAAGTGAAATGGGTGGAGTGACGATAAGCCTCTGAGAGGCGGCCCCACTCTTGTTTGACATCTGTACCACCACCAGCCGTTGCCCTATTATACACGCCAAATAAGCCATTCGCCTGACTAGTTCCTTCCCCCACGGATAGACATAGACGGAGTACCTTTCATCTCAAACCATAACATTTAGATCTTTAGTTACAAACCAAACAATTTGCATGTAAAGTTGAACAAGCACTTTCTCTCCTTGCAAAAGTCTAAAAAAAGCTTTCTTCTTTCCCTCTAGGATACATGTACATTGTAACAGTTCCATGGTTGGATATTATTATGGGCCAACTTTTATCTTTAGTTTTATTACGGTTAGAATGTTGACTTTTATAGTGGTTGATAGTAAAACTACTTACTACCTAATGGCCTCAATGCATGCAGCTAGTTGTAACCATGCATCATCACATACACTATGCATTTTCAACTATGATATGGCTATTACTCAGGATTATTCAAGTAATGTTTTATGAACTCTGTCCGCAGAACTATAATATGGGGTAATAATAATATTTATAATAGTTAATAATGCGGAGGAGTAGCAAAAGTAGTACTAGAACATAATAGGGTTGATAGTGGATAATAAAAAGGGCTGAGTGAGTTGGCCGTTTGTCCCAGGAAACGATGGAAATCCATTGGGAGTCACGTCAAGCGGAAAGGGTGTTCATTGTCCGGCCGAAAAATATATGTCCAGTCCAAATGTTCACTTACTTACTGTCTGCAGTACAGTCTTAGTATTTTATAGTCGAGAGGAGTAGCTATTGGCTATTATAGCATGCGAATTCCATTCCGTTTGCTTTCTCTCTTCAATAAAAAGCTGTAGTGGCAAAGTTGTAGTAACTAAAGTATTATCAGGATAGAAACAAAAATTACCTACTCCCTCCCTTTGTTCAACGTTACACACATTTACTTACGTAATTCACGACCATTGAATAATTAAATCCTTCCGCAATGATTGCCTCTAAACCTTCTGAAATTATATTTATCCATTAGGAGAAATAAAAGGGGATTTATAACCAGGAAAAGTCACGTACATATACCCCCTTGTACTTCTTCAAAGGGGGTAGAGGTCGGTAATAAATTCACAGAGTAAAAAAAAGTTCCGCACGGGCAATTAGATAAACATAGGTAGTCAATAACGCCAGTTATGATAGAGAAGTAAAACACCTTTTATGTACATGGTTACCCAAAGGAAATACCCACACACAAGCTAGCTTATCAGGTACACGATTAAAAGCAAACTAAAAGGGCACCCCTATAAAGTAGATGTAATAGTAATAGAAAACCTGTCAGTAAAAAAGAGAAGTGAAAGCTAGTGATAATAGTAGTAAAAGTAACAGTAGTAGTAGTAACAAAAGTAGTAAAGTAGCAATAGTATTCCAGTAACATTATCTAGAAAGTACAAGGGGGGAATCACGCCAACCATCTCCAGTCAAGTCCACTTGTATTAGCCTTTATGATCTTGAATGGAGGTGGTGGTGGTTGCTGGTGCCAGTGGTGGAAATCCTTTGGGAGCTGAATGATAATATACTTTGTGGAGTAATAGCTAAAGACGTTTTTGGCAGGGATCCCCTTTATCTAAACTTTCTCTTAACTTGCTTACTCCTACCGGGAACAACTAGTCGACAGTAGTACGCGCTTAGACATCTATTAGCTCCTACTTTCCCCTTGTGTTCATGTCGAAAAAACAAGCCTATATAGAGTTTAGTAGTATATTATAGTTCCTCTTGGCTTTTATCATCATCTCTGGAGGCAATAATGATACCTTGAGTAGATAAAACACATAATAGAATTGGAAAGGAAAGAAGCTTACGCTTATCGCTACACTGGCTCTCAATTGATACTCTCTCCGGCCCCCTCCTTCTTCCGAAAACTTCGTCTTATTAACTACATTACTTTTATATTACGTAGCATACTATACTTCCTATATTATACGATGGATTTTATCTCCTACGAAAGGTGTGTAAGATAGAGGTAGTTAACCACCACCACAGCGTAATATTATAGTCCCTTTATATTCATTTTATTTATAAAACCATCTATCTACTTAAAACGAGAAAGGAAAATGAACGGTGAAGAGGAATAAGAGGGAATCTTCTTACTATTTTACGCCTTGCATTGTCAAAACAATATTCATTGGGCTCGTAACAGTAGCAGCTACACATTCTATTTTTAATAATATCAAATAATATTCGTAACTACATTTTTTGGTATCCGTTTAGGTGAGTGAAAGTACAGTAAGATGAAGATAGAAATTATCTACATTTAATTTGAGTATAGAGGTTTATTAACCAAAGGAAAAGTTTATACGTACATAATACTACAGGTCGCATCCGAGCTGCTTGATTTTGGGCAAAGGGGAAGTGTGAGCCTCCTTTGTTCCATAGTTTATTACAGGCTTAGGGAGTAATTAGATCATGGGCGAGATATTTGATTGTCCCAGAGGAAACCTGGGCTAAATGCTCTTAAAAGGATTAGTTTACAGAGTACAATCTTCACTTCATTCACTATCCATATATTTGTCCGTGTTCCATTCAATTCCCCTCCCCCTCTCTTCCTTAGTTCAAATCTCATCAGAATTAGCCTCTTCTACTTTCCCTCTGTTGAACGAGCTTTACTTACCTTTGAATCTTTCCTCTTGTTTTCCTTGCTATTGCATTGAAATGGGGAAGTGGCTTTCTCTCCATTTTCATTAGAGTTACTGATAGGATGGAATTCCTTTTGTTAATTGTGTTATCTGAATTAGTGAGAAAGAGAGGGCGGAATATTTGTCCAGATTTATGTACATATTAGTGTTTTGGGAAGAATATGTTTAATTTCCTGGTTTTTATACACTGAAAACATAAAATATAAAGTTTGTTACATTCTCGTTAGTTCATAATAACAGAATTGAGCATCCCTCAAGAAGCTACTAGAACATGAAAATATTACTATTGAAGGAAACGCAGGGTTGTTAAATCAGGATTTTGGAGAATGAGAAAGGCCGCCCGGTAAATAAAGCTGTTACTTAAAGCATTGTCAAATACCAAATTAGCAAGTCTGGAACCTCTAAAAGAGTAAATGAGAACTGGAAGCCATTAGCTTCTTTCTTGAACCAAGACAAGTCCTAGAAGGATAAATAGGTTTTCAACATCTCTAAAGAGCCACAAGGTTTGACTAAGAATGAATGCCCGTATACATGCATACATCTGGCCCAAGTATTGTTTTGTTGAATCAGGGCTGGGCTGGTTTAAAGTATAATAAATTGAGTACGGTGTTTGAGCTTGTTTTCCACCACCGTCGCCGCTAGGAATGAAAGCACGAAGTAATTATTATTAATTTATGAAGACGTTTCCAAATGCTTTGTGAATTATGCTTGAATAAATACTTAACAGCGTGGAAGGAAAGTAGTAAAGGAAAGAGAGAGAGGAAGCCAGGGTTGTGTATAGAGATAAAGATACTTTGTCCTCATTCATTGAGTAAATGCGAATGTTTCACCTCGAGACTTGGACCGTCTTAATTAACTTCTTAGTTTATGGACTGTTCTATGCATGTTTGGAATGCTAATGAGGGTTTATTTCATTTCAACTTACAAAGCCTACGTGGAGAAAGCAAACCAATAGGTAATAGTAGTAGCACTAGTTTACAAACATTAATCTCAACAATAATAATAGTAATGCAGCTGGCTGCTATTAATTTACACATTTGAATTATAATTTTATTGATTCCAACTGTCGCTCTTTGAACCGTAGCATAAGGTAGCTTAAAAAAACTGTTCTGGAAAAAGGTCCAGATTTACTACAGTTAAACGGCGAAATCGTATGTAAAGACCCCTAAAAAAGTATTTGATGTTTTTAAAGAGTGTTTATCATTAAAGGGTTAAAATAAGGTTGTTCAGTCCAGAGAAAGTGTTTGAATTTACTGACATCTACGTGGTATTATTTTGTCACCACAGGCCTTAAAATATAAGTTAATGTAACGGTCTTTGTATTGGACCAAGGAGAAAGTTCCAAATAGAACGTAATACTTCAGAAATCAAGACGTATAAGTACAGAACCCGTTCTCCCTCGTTTCCGTCTTACTTATGGACTTTGTGTGTTTTAGTCAACTAACCAAATATTGACTTTATCCTTCCTCTCCCTTTTAGTAATAAATGTTTGCTTACCTCCTTCGTTTCTTATATGAATGTATGTGTATTAGTTATTTCAACGTCTTGCTGTTCAAAATTTGGGATTGGTTAGTTTTTATGTATCAAGTAATACGATGCAGTACATTTATTATTTTACCAATAACCTACACCACTATATTTTAAGTGTTGTTTATACTTTAAAACGTATGTTATTTTAAATTATAAGAATTTGCCCATCTTACGCCAACAAATTTTTCCAAAATGCTGCAGTAGTAATTTTTATTCAGAGATTTTTTTGCCAATTTTTTTTCTGTAAGCGGATTATTAAAGTATCCCCATCATTCAAGAATTCAAACATTTACATGAAATATGCCGATAAGAAGATTTTTTTCTACAATCGATAATTTCAGTATCTAGACAATCATGTAGTTTTTTTGAAGCATAATTTCAAAACTCAGATAAACTGATAAGGAGATAAAGATTACCTCACTTCGTTCGTAATACACATGAGGGATAATGCGATAAGTGATATTACTACATTTTACTTTAGTGCAAGTTGGGCTAAGCATTACAAATACCTAGTAGGTTGGTAAATGGGCGGTAGGATGTCGTAAAAAATGTTATTGGAAAAAGATCATGAGGATATTATGGCTTAGGGAAGTGAGGTGAAGGAATTGCATAGATTGATCTGGATCGGGGATGAATGTGAAGTGGCTGTTGTAAAAAATGGTCTTACGATGAGGATGAAGTGGATAGAGAGATAAATGGATGGATGGAGGTGAATGTGTGCATTTTCTCCAGGATTTTTCCACTCCATTGAAATCCATGTTTCCCAGCCGGGACTTTGACAGGCGGATTCATCACCAGGGCTTTCAAACTAAACCACTAGCTCGGCTTGGCTACGTTAAACATTGACATGCCAGTTTTAGGTAGTTTTCTTTAGTTAGCCTGAGGTTGAGGTCATAAGAAGAAAGGAAAAGTTCGATTTATTCTCTCTTAGGATAGAAATAAAATTGAAATGGGAGTTGGGATTGGCTATATGGGTAGGTGGAACTTTTACTTAATCGGCTCCAGTCAGTTGATAATTCTCCTCTCTTGTGAGATTTACTTAGGCATAAAGTCCTACTTTGATTTTTATCGGGCTCAGTTGTAAAAGTTATTATTGTAAATCATAAGGATTTAAATACTGTCCGAAAACACATTTTACTACATGCGTATTTGTATTTTTGTTTGAGAGATTTGAGTATAAAACAGCAAACCAAAGATTTCTTGATAATAAGAAATAGGGCAAGATGTATTATTTAATTTTTGCACTCTTCTGAATTCATCAATCACAATAAAACATAAGGCACCCCGACAGCGAATAGGGGAAGCCGTGCGGAATGGTTATGGTCATGCAGTCAGTAAGGGGCAGTATCTATTACCTTGGAGTAGTCCAAGTAAAAGTGTATCAACTGATGGATTAATCTCTGCATGATTTCCCACAAAACAAGATTCCCCAAGTGGAAGAATGAAATCAAGAGAAGATAAAGGGAATTGAAAACAACATTAGAGATGGATTATAATTAATCGACTTGAACAAGCAGAGTCACACTCTATCCCGCTAGCCAACTACCCGGGTATCATAATTATTAGACATTGGTTTTGATCACTCCCTCGCACAAAGTACGATATTACACGGTAAAAGTTGGCCAATCTTATGCTTTTAGCTGTACAACCTAGAAGAACACCTTCGCATAATTTATTTGGTTTGAAAGAGGGAAAACACTGCTAAAAGATGGAAAAAATTGAAGTAATAATGACCGTATTTTAGAATTAAAATGTAAGTTATGTTTAGTAGTTGAATTTGCTAACCTACCACGTGAAGCAGTTTCCTTTAGAGATAATCAATGTTTTTCATGGAAAGTGAAGTCTAAGTCTCCTCTGTAGGATTAGGACAATGGAAATGATAATGGATTGAATGAGTGAGTCAGCAATGTTATAAGACAAGATGATGGTACTAGCTACCCTGGTGAGCCCATCAATTTCCCCTTTACTACTCCCTCGATGGATTGTTCAATAACACAAGTATTCTTCACAAAAATAAGAAAGGATATCCATCATCAATATTAAACCATCTAGGTAGGTTTAATACACATAATAAAGGAAAAACTTAGATCTTCTATTGTATGACTTTCGGTACCTACGACCGAGAGCAGGTTTCCTCTTTTTGATAGAAGGTTATCTCTTTTCTTGTTCTATATATCTTTCTTCTTTTTCTCTTAGGTTATCTTTTTATAAGAGTATAAATGATAATGGTAATAATCGGGGTTATCCATGTCTGTTTTTGTCTCCCGGGTAGAAGGGAAAAATCGGTTGGAGTTGGTAGGAAGTTAGCAACAGAGAGGATGATTGATGAAAAAGCTCCTAGTTGGATTTACCGATACCCTTTTATCCTTTGCAGGAAAACAAGACTTGTTATACTCCATTATATTCATCCAAGTAGGTATATCTGCCCATAAAATTGGCACATGGTGCATACACTAGTACTGACTGGAGAGACGGGCAAGACAAATAGAATACCCGGCTTAAAAATACTACCCACCCAGCCAGGTTACTTTACTAAAGGTAGTTACTTTACTCTACTTTACTAGAGGTTTATGCAAGCAGGATTCTGGATTTTGTGAGAAAATAGAAAGAAAGAAATAATCCAGAGAGTAGAATAAAAAATGGAGAGAGAGAAATCCACTGGGAAGATACTTATTTAGCTATTTCAAATAGGAAAGCATAACCTATCTTATGGGATGTAGTTTCGAGACCTTTTTGTATTATTTTTTTTAACTCTGCTTGATTCTTTTTTTCAAGCAGCAGGCACTTTGTTCTCTGTCTGCTACCTTTTAAAAGTAAAAAACTTTCTTTGTAGCAACGGCACAAAGCCACTGAGCTCTTATTGTAAATTGTAGCATCAGTAGTATTAGAAAGTATAACCAGTTAGTTCATTTTCTGAAAAGATCAATCCATAACAAAACAACAACAACAGCAAGAACTTTTTCACAATAAAATAGTGCAGCAATAAAAGAACAGTCAGTGGGTCTACTTATGCTCCTTTCCTTCCTTCATACATTTTTTAAGAGGTTGAGGACTTTCACTTAACGGAAAAAGGATGAAGATGAAAGAATACTTTTCGAGTATTTTTCAGAAAGCTTTTGTGGTTTAATATTTGAAAAACGTTTGCTCTCCCTCAATCTTAATCTTGATATGGTTGAAGGGAAAAGGATGGAGAAGGAAGGAATATATTGAAGGGAATTTATACATTTTGGGTCATGCTTACTGGCAGTGAATTTAATGAAGTAAAAGTAACAGAATAAATCCACTTACATAATTTTCACAATTATATGCTTTACCACATGGATGAAAATAGGATCAGATCAGATCAGATCTTTTTTCTGCTCTAGCAAAGCGTAGCGTCGATAGGATTTAGAAAAATACTTTAAAATATTAAAATGTACATGCAAGAAATGGTGGACGGACGGTTTTCAGTCGAAATCAATCATTTATTATTGGTTATAAATACACGTAGGAAGTAATCTTTTAAGTTTTATAATGATTTATTTTCTCTCTTTTGCAGACGGAGATATCGAAAAGATTGAATGCAATCATCGCCCAAATTCTACCATTTCTTTCCCAAGAGGTAAAAATGTTTAATTATGAATTTTATTCAGATAAACGACCATATCCTACCTAAACTACCTGAACTAGTTTAATCTCATACGAGTGAGCTGTATGTAGTTTTGTTACTTTGAGAAATAAATTACAAGAAGTATCAGTTGGAAGAAAATCTCATTTCTGGGCGTTTTTCCTTTCATGACTAGAATCGGATGAAGCTTGTGGGTTTTAATAACTACATACAACTTACAGACAAGTTAAAGAGTTGAATATCCTAACGCTCAACAAATTTTTATCGAGTTAACAGAAGGATATGCATTCTGTTCAAAAGTTAAAGACGCAAGAAGGGGTTCAAAAGCAAATACGTTCCATCTAATAATTCTAGCCTTTAATAATAGTACAGCTTAGGTGAATTAATTACCATGTAATTACAACCTAGGGTTCTCTAAGGATGCTAGTGGTGCTGATCAGTGAGTTGATTATTATTATTCTCTTTCAGCATCAACAACAAGTGGCTACAGCGGTAGAACGGGCGAAGCAGGTGACGATGACCGAACTGAATGCAATTATAGGGGTGAGTCCCTCCGTTCTTTTATAACTTCACTTTTTATTATTATTTATTTACCGTCCACTCAGAAGAGCAGAGCCAACGGAGGGGAAAATTGTTTAATACTACGAGGAAAATAAAATAATAATCTGTGTATGTCTGAAGAAAAAACCAGTAGTTATTAAAATCATCATCACACGGTGATCAAACTCGAGTTAATTTGGACTCATTCAACCGTACATACCTCCCACTGATGATCCTTTATCCTGGGGGATAATCGTATTTCACCTCACATAATCTCATAAGCCGTACATACATTTCTTATAGGAAAGTTGCTCACAGTAATTTTATAATATATAATACGGGATGGGTAATTAATGCATCCGTCGAAATCGCATCCTCCTTAAATAAATTTAAATGATCTAGTAAGCAACCCTTTTATTCTAGGTGTGAGGGGCTGCTAATTATTATTTATGATGTTTCCAACGATGCATACTAACATCTACTACGTACTACTGGCTCTTATGTGAAAAGTAAAACGCAAGATTGAAAGGCTTTCATTTCTGAAAAATGTGGTATCGAAGCCTGATGTAAGAGTAAGCTCGACAGAGATCTTAAAAATACATCACACCTAAGAATTAGACATATGACATGTCATCTGCATTTGACCTTTATTTTTTTAAAGTTACATGGCCAATACCAGAAACAATTCCTTTCTTCGCCTACAGAATATTTTTTTTATAAATATGCGTATGATTGGATTGTACGACCTGTATGTAAATGACTTCTAGGCAACGGTGGCTTAGGCCACTATTTTTGTACGAATTCCAGGCAAAAGACATGCAACAGACGTGTATAGGTAATTATTACAGAACGACGCCTATGCCACAGAAATAGAGGGCAAAATATAGTAGCAAAATACCGTATCTCAGGTGATTACTCCCCTCTGCAAGTGACCCTATCCAAGCAATAACTCCCCTTCTGAAATTCCCCCCCCCCAAATTGCGCATAACTCATACTTAGCTCAGAAATCGAATTTGCATCTCTGAAGGCTTGAGAAAGCAATTGAAGCCGTCACTCCAGTATTTTAGCCACTCCACTGCAGCTTCATTTGCTCCAAAACAGCATATTTCAGCATTTTATTGCTCTGAAACAGTATTTTGAAGCATTTTAAAGCATTTTAAAAAGCTGAGAAAGTATTTTTAGTAATAGCTAATCAATTTGATGTTTTGGGCTAAAAATTATTCTGCTTCCGCCAGTAGCTTGGTTGGTTAAAAAATTAAGAAGTATTTTAAGAGAGCATAATGGCTATATCTAGTTCATGAATGAGATGAATATGGGTATGGGAAAAGTTTTTCGTAACTGTAAGCGTGCACTGCACCACCATGTTTAGAAGAGTGGCATACGTATCGTTTACCTAGATTCCGATGGGTGGCCTAGAGGTATTTTGCATAGAAGTCTTTTGCCTAGAAGTCGGTTGCCTAGAAGTCAGTTGCCTATAAGTCATTTACATACAGGTCGGGCTACCTATGATTGCACTGTTACAGTATTTATTGGTACCAAATAAACTTTAGGAATGCATTGGCAGCATTGGATGAAATTCGTGCGTATAATTACTGGTCGGCCTACGATTAAATTAAAGTACTCAACTGTAACTAACTCGTAGAAAGCCTGTCCATAGTATTCTGTCACACAGTTAGTTTCTTCACCTTTAATTATCACGTATAAAGCTTGGAAAGGTGTAATTACTGTCAGGGAGATTGCTTGCATGGGCTTTGTTGAAGATGTTTTAGAAATATTAAATTAGAAGAAAGGGATGTTTTAAACTGGTGAGCTTCTTGCTAAGCATAAAGTTGCATTCACATACTTAACTTTTCAGAAGTTTGACGGCATTATCTTTAAAAGTTGGCAAGAAATGACGAGAACTTCACAGTTCCTTGAAAGTTTATTCATGTAAATCAGAAGTCTTTTCTCAGATGAAACTATTAGGTAAACCTTTTTTTCAGGAAATTTTTTAATTCGTAAACAAAAATTACCGGTATGTACTTTTGCTACTACCAAAAAATCAGCAGAATATCTCGCGATTACTCAAACTAATAGTTATCCTTCCTTTTTCTTAAAATGCCTGTGATACAATCGATTGAGTGGAATTTTATTTATTTCAGCAACAGAGGCCGGATTTACCTCGCTTATTGGTAAGTGGAGTCTTATTTTATTTTTATTTTCTGCCTGCCAGAAATGAAAGGAAAAGCTTCCCCAGATCCAGAAGTCTTTGTAATTTGACAACTCTCACTTGCACTATGCAATATGAATAAGGGCCCTAGAGTTATAGTCTTTTATAATCTGATAATTTGGAATGGTAAAGTAGTTTGTGTTTGCGGAAGCATGGTAGATGAAGAAATATGATGAAGGTATACCTCTGTGTTGCACTGCCTTTTACCATTAAAACTGGTATGTCTTCTTACCTAAATTTTATTTTCCATTTGATCGCATTTTCCCTGAATAAAATTGGAAAATGAAGTATGGTAAAAAAGGAAATGATTAATGACACAACTAGCGCAAAAGAAGTCGACGATTGGATTGGATTTTAAATCTAATTTTATATTTAACTCGATTCCAATTTCTGTATCCTTCAACTCTTCTATTTACTCCCCATAACTTATAACATTATGGCAGGCTAGTGTTAGTTCAAAAAAGTCTGAGTTAAACTGGAAACATGGTGAAGTGCACTTGAAGTACTTTAGGATTTACATTTTGATTCTATTTATGTTCCCAACTACATTCATTTTCAAGAGTCAAGGAGGCTTAGAAAAAGTTTATCTACAGTTTGTAATGGTTAAGAATGCAAGCAGCGGAAGCTTTCCTCCTCTAGTAAAGTACTTTGAGCTTTTACAACGAATTACTTAGTTTATGTGCAATAATAACATTTGAAGTTCAAAAGGTTCATATATTTTCTAAACTTGCACTTGCACCAGATGCTAAATGTTTTATCATTAAATATATGTATTTTCTTCATGTAATTTTATAACGTTACAGCAACAAATGCATGCCCAACAACTCGGACCAGCGGCAGCTGCGGCGGCTGCAGCGGGTCACCCACCCTTACCCATGCTACCCCACCCCGGACTACCCGGAGCCCCTGGTCTCCCCCCATCTTCTGCGGCCTCTTTGCTAGGTCTTAGTGGCCTTGGTGGTCCTCACCCGTTGGCAATGTTGAATGCCAAACATGATCTCCATCGGGAGGATAAACCGCCAGGTGAACGATATAATCTTTTACGATTAATTAATTAAAGACAAGCAATAGCAATATGTTAAAAAATTCAGTGAAAAAAGGACTATTTTTTAAAAACAATTAGGAACTTTGATTTTTAAACACAAAGAATGCGTCTGAGGTACAATGCTTACTTTGCACTTAGCAAAAATGGAAAAGGTAGCAGTGCTATTCTAACTCAGGCTGTCATCGTCTAAGATATCATGTGTCATTTATTCCATGGGTTAAGCTTTGTTGTTATTGCTACCTTAGCATTGCTTTACAATATTATTATCTTCAAGGATCATTCTTTTTGCTGTATCGTGCTCATTTTCTCATCGTTTCTGTCTCAGTACTTCTGTTCTTTTGTGATTTACTAAAGTATGATACTAATAGAACAACTATAGAAGTAAAACCAAGTGGGTCTCTAATCTCTTAAGTAATCTCTCATGAGATTCGTGATGATTCTCAACATTCCACTTGTCTTTTAACAACCAAGAAGAACAGTAGGTGTTCAACAACAGATTCAAACTTCCACTAGAAACAAATTCTTGTGTAAATACCTATTTTAACGAACAATGTCTACTGTGCTGTTTGTCTGTGTACTTAAAAGAAAACGTTTCATGTAGGACGACGCTGGCTCCAAATTAAATTATCTTATGGCCCTTCCATTGTCTTTCAGTACAGAAACATTTTAGAATAATCGATGTAACCATCTATTAAAATTATTTTAACGGACAGTATTTTTGTATGTAGCAGTGGACTTTTAAATTAAAATTTATCGTTTGTCAGCCTGATTAACTAAACTTTATACGGAAATCAATGAATGATCCTTATCTTTCCTCGGCATTGTTATTTTAGACTGCATTGACTATATAAAATTAAAAACGTCTGCCAATTTGGAGTAGATATCTCGCTCGATGAGGATCATTAATTTATTTCAAGTAAATGATTAAGTCCAGCCCATTGTTAAAGCACACAGAGTGACTTACTATGTTCATACTAAGCTAGGTACAGCAGCAGTGGACTAGCCTTTTAGTTCCCAATAGCAAAACTATTCAACATCACTCAAGTAGTTCCTCTCGGAAATATTCTTCTTCTTTCCCTTAGGTCCATTTGTAAGGGGTTTTTTATGAAGCAGAGTTAATAAGCTTGATAATATGGCTCCTGATGACTAAAACCTCTCACAAATAGTCTTTATAGAAGGATGATAGGGTAAGGTACCGGTTTGAACGGACTACTTGCCTTACAATCCAATGGAATGACAAATGAATTACTTTATTAAATCAAAGTTGGAATGCAATTGTTTTATTTCTGGAAAGATAGTTTCCAATTGACCTTAGAGAGTAAATCTCTGGATAAGGTTAACCTACGAAGTTGGATCTTTCCAAGAGTCGAACTCTGGTTGAGCATAGGTTCCTCGGAATTATTCCGGAGGATAGTCGTAGCGTTTAAGGTTTTTAACTAAGTACTCACCATTGAGAAGTTGGTTGATGACCGATTCTTCCCAGAATGATAAATAGATGATTAATCCCCAATTAGAAGCTATAAACCCAAAATTACGAAGAAATAGGATTAAAGGCTCTGTGTTACTTACAACTATAAGTACTTTCAACTATATCTATAAGTAATTTATAATGTTTGAAGCTCAAATTTAGGATTTATTAATAACCCGAATTATTAAATAGATAGAAATAAAGCCATAACTTACGCAAACAAGTTTACCAGTCAGGTAAAATATTGAAGTAAGATGTAATATAAAATAGTAACTTTTAAACTAGAATTAGGAGATGTGATGTTCA
>JAQFZX010001093.1:0-36156 GCA_034682405.1 Hydroisotoma schaefferi | reverse complement strand
TAAAGTACCCACGATGTTTCGGCGGCGATGTAACGTACGGCGATGAAATGTAATGCGATGAAACGTCTGGCAACGCACTCACGTCATTCTATGAAATATTTTTATACTCCTATTTCTCAAGTCTAAACTAATTTACAACTGGATTATGCGGTAGAGAGTGAACTAAACTAATTAATTAGTTGATATCTTACTTGAATTTAGGATTAAAATAAACTGTAGACAAATTTATTGACGGGAAGCCCGGTTTATTTTATTCTAACAATCGAAATCCTAAAAAGATAGTTTTATTTCAATTTTTTTATTGAAAAAAAAATACCCGGAAGCTGTCAGCCATCCCGAGGATTTCTCTTAGGATGTTTACTGTTCATGTTAAAAATTAAAAATCGTCGTTACTCAGGCTAAGCGTTTTCTACATATTTATTTTCCAAAACAATTCCCCACGGGAATTAAAACGGGAATTACGACAAAAAGATTTGTAATCAACATTATGTTTCGTTGGCTGGAAAGACATTACATTAAATATAAGTTGTGATAGATATAATAATTAGATCCTCGACTTTTACAATGTCCACATTATTAAACTGCGGTATTCGGATTCCGAAGTTACTTTGGGTTTAAGATTGAGATGGGAAGGTGGTCGAAGCGTGCATGATATTTAATGACTTTCCGATTAAACCAAGAATCTCTCTGAATCTTTATTTTTTACTCAACTTTCTTCTACTAGCATATCAGTGACATTGATACGTACAATTTAATGACACTTAAGAAAGACGGCATGCAATCGGGACGGGATGCTACAATCCATAAGATATATAAACTGGCATTTCTTCGAAATCCTTCAGAGAACGTTTTCCTACTAGGATCCAGGGGCTATACCTAAGTAGAATTATGAAGATGAAAAGTTTAATTTGTCAAAAATGATCAGGACATCATCGTCATCTTGGTAGAATTTACCTTTTTAAATGCAAATTAACTCAAAAGTACAATATGATATGCATTATGAAATTAGATTCTCACAAGAAATACAAGGAATAATTGTATCCGAATATAAACTTTATTGTAACAACATCTAGTAATTTTTCAGAATTTTGATTCAAATTATATTAGTTAGGATCAATTTAATCCATCCTACTTTTTGATGAAGCAGTTAAAATATATTCATAATTACAATACAGTGGTACCGTGAAGACCTGCATGTGCAAGACCTACACGTCCAAGACCAGCATGAAGAAGCCCAGCACCGTGCACAGCTCCTACTCGAGCATCAAGAAGCCCATCATCGTGCACAGCTCCTACTCGAGCATCAAGAAACCCAGCATCGTGCACAGCTCCTACTCGAGCATCAAGAAGCCCATCATCGTGCACAGCTCCTACTCGAGCATCAAGAAGCCCATCATCGTGCACAGCTCCAACTCCTAATCCCTCGTCGAGAAGCTCAGCACCGTGCACAGCTCCTACTCTAGCATGAAGAAGCCCAGTACGGTGTACAGCTCCTAGTCCAGCATGAAGCAGCCCAGTACGGTGTACAGCTCCTAGTCCAGCATGAAGAAGCCCAGTACGGTGTACAGCTCCTAGTCCAGCATGAATAAGCCCAGCACCGTGCACAACTCCAACTCCCGCATCAAGAACTCCAGCACGGTGTACAACTCTGTCAGCAATCACAGGAACTACATGCTTAGTAATGACGACGTCCTCTTCAACGACAGGAACTTCGCGTTGAATTACAACATCATTGACAACAGGAACGGCATGGGCAACAACCCCTTCACTGACCAGTCCGTGTCTAATTCCGTGTCCCAAAACGTGCCCATTGGCCATTTGAATGGCGACAAAAGCGATCTAAGAATTTTTAAAACCCATAAATTCATGCTATCTTAATCATTGAGTCTTCCATCACCTTTGACCCGAAGGGATCTAATAAGATGTTAAATAAAAGGGTTTGTCAAGTCAACTTACCGTTAAAACAATTTTCAACATCTTGGTAGTTTAATTTAAACTTTCTGAAAAGTGGGTTTGTAGGAGAATATGAAACTCAGCTTGAGAATTACTTGAGAAACTAATGGTCCATTTGAGGATTTCAATCCCTTTTATACACCGTTTGATCTGTAAGGTTTCAGAATGGGATGACCGAGTTACATTAAAGCTAATGTAGCAAACGATTTATGATAATACTTCAATTAAATTGATCCTAGGACATTTTGGCAAATCCAATTTGACGGAGGCCCCCTGAATTTTGACAGAACCACTTTGACGGAGAGAAACGGAATTTGGCAAAACATATATTGGTTTCCATTTTCTACTTTTCGTTCTGAAGAGAATTCTCAAGCTTTAAATAAGTATACTCAACAGTATTTTGTTCCTGTGACATGCAGTAAATACATCTCCACACAGGCGAACGGGTTATTTATGCTTATGCTATTTTGGGAGCGTAAATGTCATCTTTCTACATTGTTAGTTGTTCGTGAAACGGGCTCAAGGACCCTATTATTTACATTCCAGAACTGTAAATGAAAAATAGGGTCTTGGGTTACAGCAGTACAACGGTATGTAGTTTCAAAATACTGAGCCAAAGGACGAAGTGACTAAGACAAATCTTTACAGAGAATTAGTACAGTTTTTGGTTTGCCAAAATGAATCTCGACTCCGCCAAAATAACACCATCATACTTAATCCGTCAATTTGTCTCTCAGCGAGTCATTTTGACAAAAAATGACTCCGTCAAAATTATTTGGACCTCCGCCAAAGTGGATTCGTCAATTTGACTCCGCCAAAACGGCCAAACAAAATTAAATTAGCCATGGATTAGGATTAAGTAGAGATAATTTAGACATGGATCTATATTTAACTTTTGGGTTGGAAATTGAAAGACAGCACACGTTATTACTCTATCATTTTATTATAGTTAGAAGATTAATGTTGAAGACGCTAATAGCATTTGAATTGCAATTGCAATACATTAGTCATATCAATCCGTACTTAATCCTCTGAGTATCTCTTCTAATTAGTTCAATCATCAAGTAATTATTGAGACATAATGTAATCTGTGTTCTCTGCAGAACTTGAAGAAGGCTAAGCGAACTAAAGTGACCAAATTCATTACTAATTATCATAAGTTCGTAAGCAATTTAAAAGCATCGGATTGTTCTCGCAGTCAATTGTCGGGAAAGTCCAGCTATGATACACAGTTACTTCCCGTATAATTGCATGACATGACAATTTTGGCATTACACTTTATTGTTGGATTACATTCTTTACATGACATAAAATTTCCAGGTAGTAGATGAAACGACAGTTTGTTTAATTCTGCTTGAATAATTATGTTTTCTGTATTTATTTCTGGCGTCAATGTACTCTCGGGACGGGACTATTGATATACTTTTAGTTAGTTAGGACTCGCCATGCTAAAAAACCCCCAGCCACCCCCACAGACTACCAATCTAATCTAAACTTTTCCAAACCCGGAGACCAAACCAAACCCATTTTTAGTCCTGTAAAGCAGTCAACATTTGAGGATGATTTATTACCGTTTCTAGGATAATAATCACCCATAACGGCCATCATAATAATTATAATAATTACAAATTATACAAGTAGCAAAGATGTGCGGTGCACCGTTGCATGATTATATTTTAAAGTTATCGAGCAGTTATTTAATATTTTGCTGCATTTATGTTCTACGTTAGTGAAGCCAAGCGTCATGGATTTGCTTGAAATCCCCACAGACTCATAAACTAAACGGACTGACATCATTTTTATAATTTTAAAAGATTACGAATTCTTCAATCCCCAGTCTACCCAAAATTATAATCTTGAATTTAATTAACTGCTGACTTAATGAGAACTTCGTCAGAACCTATTTCGACCAGGTATTCCTTTCCGGCTTATTACTCTTCACGATGAACTTGAACGTGAAAAGGAAATTACGAAACTGATTAAGCCCATTTTGAAGTATACGAATGACACTGAAAGTTAATTGAACTGAGTCAGCACTGACTCAGAGATGACGATCCTACATTCTACCTACTAATCTCTTTAAAACTGTCTAAAACAAACTTAATTGACCGACTAATCACCTATCTAGATGCATATATGGGACTGTAGATCCGGTTCAGAATCTGCAGAAAGAATATTTCCTATCCCAGAAAACGTAGGAATAACATATCCTCCCAATAAACTGACAAAATATCCTTAAAACTAAGTTTGGTAAGAGCGAAAAATATCTACATTTCTGAATTTTTTTTTTAGTGAAATCCATACTATTTTGTTCACAGATCTACCCCATTTACAATGAAGTCTCTTCTACCAATCCTTCTGACGTGTGTTGCATCTCAAGCGATAAAAATGCACGAGCCAGCCAACCCCAAAGACTTCCAATCCGCTCTGGACACCTCCAAACCCGGAGATATCATTCAGCTCCTTCCCATAGACTACCCGGGTGACTTCCTCCTCCCATCCAAGTCCGGGTCTGTCCGCGTTCAAGGAAAAACTTCACCCAAAGATCCGACAAAAAGTACCAAAATAGTTGGCCAAGGTTCCGTAGCCCTAAACGTCACAGGGGACCACTGGGTAATCCACACTTTACAAATTACCTCTCCAAAGATCGCCCTCATGGTCAACGGATCCTCAAATCAGTTCAAGACCATAAACATTCCAAACTCCACTCGAGGAATCATCCTCCAAGGAGATGCCAACATTCTGGATACAATCATGCTGAAAGACGGAGAAGAAGGGCTCCTAATTCAGGGTTCAGAGAATATCATAAAAACCATCAATTTATCAGGATTTTCAAACTTTTCCATGAAAATTCAAGCAAAATCTAAGGGCACAATGGCCAAAAATGTTCACATAGATCATGTCCCAACTCCCACAACCCCGTCCCTTATTCTTGAGACAGGTTCCCAAGGGTTGGAGGCCGTGGGCGGTCATTTGGATAACCTCAATCTGGCTGGCATAATTCAGGTCGATGGAGATGGATACAAATTTATGAACTTGATGTCCACAGACGGTCTTAATGTCGCTGGTTGTGGAAATACATTTAAAATGTCTAATTTAAAGAAGGTTTGGGTTCGTAAAGGATGTGGAAATGATTTAACCCAAATGAGTATGATCAAGAGTGAGGAGACTAAACCTATTCAGTAATACATTTTACAGAAACAAAAAGTAGCCTTAGTTTTAGTAATTATCTCTTACTCCAAACCAATAAATTCCTGGAAGCTTACTTTATTTCATAACATGAATAAATAGAATTTATCTAAGCAATCTTTTTGTCTTGTCTTGCCATATTTGAGTTATTAGAGATGACGTTTAACTAATTGTGATTGTAGCTACTGAAGACATATGCATATTTGTATCTTAAGATCAAAGCTCAGGGCATACAAAACCGGGTGAGCCAGAAACATGTATACCTTTAACCATCGCAACACCACATGTTAAAAGATAGGATTAGGGGTATACATAAATATTTCTGCTCCACCCTGTACCGGGTGTCTCTGATATACAGGCTGGTCCAGAAACAGAAACAACCATGCAAACAAACCTTTGTTTCCAGGATTAAAAACATGGTTTGTTCACATGGGTATTTCCGGTCCACCCTGCATATCAGGCACCCTATTATTTTTTAGCCCATTCTAGGGCTATAGGGATTGCCCTGTCTGTCCGTCTGGGGCACGATAACTCTCGTTCAGACGTTGCTACAAACACCAAATTTGGCACAGAGGGTTATACTAACCTACCCAAAGTTAAGTTCGAAGATGAGCCAAAATGGTCAACCCGACGACCCGTGGGGCTCAAAAAACCCCTACAGGTAATTTAACAGCCTTTTTCTACTTTTCCACCAAAATTACAAAAATAGAAGTAGTAGGAAAAGGTGGAATGGGGTTGTGGGGGTTCGCCCCCACGTGTAAAAAAAAAGGCCGAGACATAAAAAATGTGTGTAATAAAGACACACAGCTATAAATTTTGGGCCAAAACCCCTGTAATGGGCTCTGCTTACTGCACCCGGAGGTATTTTTTTAAAATTTTTTATTTAAAAAAAAGAGCAATACAAGTGACTATAAAAGTATTTTAAATTTTATAACTAGAAGTAAAAGAAGAAAAGGGAGGAAGGTAGAGGTGTTGGATTTTGGCCAGTTTTTTCCGCACTTCTTCTTTAGAAGGATCATCCAACTGCAACTGCTGAACGCGCAACAAAAAGTCCTTTAGCCCTGCAGTCCACCAAAAATTAACATACATATACAAACGATGGTAAAAATAACCAAGTTCATGTTGGACAATTTTTAACGTTAGTCTTATGGTAAAGTTTAACATGAGTGGGATAGGAGATAGTGATAAAGTATAAAATATAAATATGTAATTAACAACGGACCGTCGGCGGTGGTGGTTATGCCGAGGGATTCGAGAGTTTGTAATTGGATATCGACGACGACGGGGAAAACGTTGACCAAAACTTCAACCGCGTCGTTTCCTCCTTCCTCTTTTGCTGCCTTTAGACGGTCAGAATTTGGGGAGGGCGAGGATGGAAATAAATTCAACAGCATCATGTCAAGAATTTCTACACGACGCAACACAAATTTAATACACCTTTTTTACAACCTTTTTTTAAAACAAACTTTTCTAAAATCTTTAAAAAGTTGCATAGTTAAAGATCAATAAAAAGTTGTAAGAATTGTAACCTTAAAAAATAATGTTAACCTTAAGAAAAATGTTAACCTTAAGAAAAATGTTAACCTTAAAATGTTAAACCTTAAAATAATGTTAACCTTAAGAAAAAATGTAAACCTTAAAATAATGTTAACATTAAGAAAAAATTTAAACCTTAAAATAATGTTAACCTTAAGAAAAAATGTAAACCTTAAAATAATGTTAACCTTAAGAAAAAATGTAAACCTTAAAATAATGTTAACCTTAAGATAAATGTTAACCTTTCGGAAAAAGGGATAAAAATGTTAACCTTAAGAAAAAGATATTTTATAAAGTAAAAGTGTATTTAACCTTGAACAGAAGAGGTGGTGGTGACCGGTTTAATTTCCATGCTCTTCTTCTCTTTTTTATTATTTGTCACATTTTCATACACATTTTCCGAGAGAGCCAGTTTTCTTGCAACATTTTCCTCCATAAATAATAATAATGATTTGATGTTTTTAATGTTTACTTTTTAACAAAACCCTTCTTTCTTACCATCGCGGCGGAAGAAAGACAGGAGAGAGAGAGAGAGAGAGAGGGCGGAAGAAGGACTTTCCTTTTCTGTCCGTTAAGTTGGGTGGGTTGGGTGGGTGTCGGGTGGCAAGGAAGGCAAAAGGTGAGACTTATTATCCGTCACAAATCTTATCTTTCTTTATGTCCTTATCATTCCTTGTGCTTATCTTATTCCTTGTGCTTATCATTTCTTAAGCTTTCCAGTTGAGTTATGTACCTGAGTGAGTCCGTGTAAAGCCTGACCCTGAATCTGAATTACTACATAATAACCTTTTTGGCTTAAAAACTCATAAGGACATAAACACAGTTTGCCTAACCGAACCAGACTATTTTCTAAAATACTATTTTTTTAACGCAACATTAAAGGAACTGCAACAAAGCATATGAAGGATTTATTAATTTTTTACTTTTATTGCTTGCACTTTTCATTTATCTCAAAGCAATGACAAAATCCCTTGTAAAACAATCACCAATAGAATAATTATAATTAATAATTTAACTTGTTTATATATCCATCCTCACTTAAACAGCATAATAATGTATGTATGTCTCAAAATAAATACACAAATGGCCATCGATTAATAGCTTTTATTCCGACGAAGAAAAGTAGTACAACGATCGCTTTTTAGCCTACTGAATCCGTAAATTTGGATGCATATTTGTATTCCTCCATAAAAGTATTCATTATCCACAAGAGGCAACTCCATTTTGACAAGCAACAGCTCCATGAAGTCCCCTCGATTCGCAACAATTCTTAATAGCTCTAGCTTGGACATTGCCATCGGGAGACGTACAGGCATAATCACAGGATCTCATTCTCATCCCTTAAAAACGACACATTTATTAAATAAAATATATTTTTGGAACGATGGGTGTTCCCTAGTTAATTTAAAGGAATTATATACCTTCAACAACCGTCCCTGCTACAGCCACAATGACTAGAAGAACTATTAAAACTGTAGATTCCATTCTGTTGGTCCTTTTTTTAATGATCGTCTGCCAGCGGGTCAGGGTATCCAGAATACTTTAACCTTTGGATAATTTAATTATTGAACGGGCTACAAAGAAAAGTTATGAGGAATTGTAGAATAATACTCGCGTATTTATATCGGACATAAAGATAGGAAGGTCAAAATCATTTAGATGGAAATTACTGCATGAATTACTAATTTAATTGACAATATGCAATACAATGACCATCCTGTTCTGAGCCGTTCGCCCTTGTCCTTGTCATCATAAATCCTCCATTTAATTTGAAACATTTCTTAATGTATTTACTCCTAGAATCAATATCTAATCATCATTAAACTTAATAATGACAATAGCACGACCCATCAGCCACACAAAGCATCAATAATTGTCAAGCCCTTTAAACTACAGTACTCTTTTATTTAATTATACTTGGCTACTCTATTGTGACCGTTTGACCCAAAAGTAGCATCAACTTTAAGGCAGTTTAACTCTTTCAAACCATATCATTCCTGCTTGAGGTTTTACTGACTGTTTTATTAGCTGCTTAGGACCAACTAAGTAGTATAAAAACAGCAATAAAACTATTAAAATCATTAATTCATCAATCATATACGTGGATGATAGCAACTGTCCTTTGAACCAAAAAAATCAAACTCAACATTTTTTAAATAACACGTAATATAACAAAACAAGGCTGATTGATAGGTAATTACATTTAGCACCTGCATAGATTGTCAGCTTTCAGCTTTATTAATAACAAAAATTGTTTTAAAACTGTCGTTCACCCTTTTATCTAACCCTAAATAACCCGGATAACCTCTAGAGGTCGAGGGACTATTAAAGAAAGCTAATAAATGTTTACCTCATAATAAACATGACCATCGTTAGTTATTTTAAGTTTACTACCAAAGCTTTATTACCAATTGTTTAAATAAATAAATCATAAAGCTATTCCATGAATTTTAGACCATCGGGTCGGGTTCACCGTACCCAGAAAGAGACTTTGCATAACATTTTACCAAACTAATGCAGTTTTAATTTAGTGATCCAGCAAACAGGAAAGAGTTCCGGTTTTGTATCTCCATTCCTATCTTTACTTGCATTTAAACCCAAATAGCTTTAGTACTTACCTATCCCTCCCAGTTACTTTTAACTAACGATACATACATTTGTGAGTCACTTTTTGATCTTTTGAGCTATTATTCCAAGGCTAATCTAGCCTGTTCTCTAATGGGATTCGAGAAAAACCAAGCAGCTTCGCAAATAAATGACGCAAAGCTTATTAAAACTGCAGTGAGACGGATTGTAGTCTGCAGTGTTTCGGGTGGAATGTCCATCTATCTTTTTGTGTATTTATTCAGATATTTAAACACTCTCATTATAACCAACTTCTGCTAGGAAGTTTGCAAGATTAATCCAGTAATCGTCAAGAATAAAATACAAAGTTTCTCTAAACAACTAACAGGTAAACTTTAAGCTCTTTTCATTGAAATTCTTAGTAAACTTTTAAAGAAGTACCTAATAAGCAGAACTGTTGGTTATCTAAAATGTCGTACTAATTACAGAATTAACCTATAAAACCCTCATAAAAAAAGTCATGAAGCTCCAACTATTCCTTGCTATATTATCTCTCGGAGGTTCCCAATCAGCAAAAACCTACAAGCCGACCACACCCACAGAATTCCAATCCGTTCTAGACTCCTCCGAACCCGGGGATCTTATTGAGCTCCTCCCCATAGATTACTTAGGAGACTTCAACCTCCCAGCAAAACCGGGGTCGATCCTAGTTCAAGGAAGGACTTCCCCAAAAGCTCCCTACAACAGTACAAGGATCCTCGGGCAAAACTCAGCCCTGAAGATCTTTGGGGATTCGTGGTTCATCCGAAGTTTGACCCTCATCTCCCCAAACGTCGGACTAGAGGTCAGAGGTTCGTCTAACAGACTGGAGTCCCTAAGTATTCAAAACACCCCTACGGGAATACTACTTGAAGGGAATGGAAACACCCTTCATTCCCTAAGTATTGAAACCACTCGGACAGGAATAGTACTTACAGGAGATGGAAACACTCTGGAGTCAATCTCCCTTCGAAATGGAGTCCAAGGGATTCTTATCAACGGTTCCAATAACTTCATCCAATCCACAAGTATCTCGAGATTTAGCCAATTCTCCCTAAAAGTGCTAGCAGGTCAGGCAAATAGTGCGAAGAGCCTGAATATCATTGCATCAACCAACACCCCATCACTAATTTTGGAAGGAGGGTCACAAGGAGGAAGAATGGATAATATAAACCTTTCCGGTCTTGTCCAGGTCAACGGAAGTGGCTATCGTTGGGCTAATTTGATGTCCAAAGACGGTCTCAATGTTAATGGCTGTGGGAATATTTTTTCAAATGCAATGATTAAACGGTTGTGGGTTCGTCCTGGCTGTGGGAATGATCTTTCGAGGATGAATATGATTTCGAGTGTTGAAAACTATCCTATTTCGTAGACTAAGTATAACTAAATCCTTTCCTCTAGTAAATCAATTACCATCTTTACTTATTTATTAAATCGCGAAACTATACACAAATTTGAATTACTATTCCTTAAACTGTAATAACATTAATTGCACTCGATTAAAAAGCCAAGACTTTATCATTTGCTACAATTAATAGCCATCGCCATATTGGTCCCAAGTGCCTTAATACACGAAGCATAGGCCAAAGCATGGGGGATATAGTTTTGTTGTTTTACTCCACTAAAAAGATGGGCATAGGGTCCTTTGGCGTGTATAAGCACCTACAAAAATAATAATGTCATCATTTCTAAGTTTTTCAGTTATCCACTTAACACAATAAAATCGAAAGATATCGAAAAAATAATTACATCGTCGCCCCCATGAGTCTCTGCGGTCATATTCACTGGCGTGTCCTGTCGAAAGTCGATCTTCCCAAGGTCCACTCCGGCTCCACTTAAATCAAACCGTTTCCCACCTGCATATCCCCGATACCCGGGTCCATTTGCGTAATTAATTGTAGCGAATGGTAAGTCATCCTTGCCTAATTCTACAATACCCATGATATCGTTCCCTCTTTTGGGATAACCTGTTTTTAACATTTTATAAGATACAAAACAAGCTTACTCGTAAAATGAATTTATAAAAAATACAAAAGCCAGTGAATTACCAACTATCTGCATAGTATGAGCATGGTCAGCAGTAACAAGGATCAAAGTGTCAGCATCATCCGTCACATCATCCGCGTGTTTAATTGCATTATCAAACTCAATAGTCTCCCATAAAGCTCGCTGACCAAAAGTGTCATGATGGGCGTGGTCGATTCGTCCTCCTAACAGTCAGCAGAATTTAAAATATCCCTAAACTATTTCAATAATATTAATTTAGTTCCAACAACCAAACCAACCTTCAACAAAAAGGACGAATCCTTTTTCATTTTTTCTCAAAATCTCAATAGCAACTCGGGTCATGTCTTCAAGCGAAGGGTCATGGTTAGCCTCTTGAGTGTCCAAGTATTCCAAGTGGGAAGGGGCGAAAAGTCCAAGAAGGTAGTCAGTTTCAGCTACATTAACCCCTAAAAGACCCGTCTTGTCGTTGACATATTCAGACTTGAAGTCTTTTTTAGATTCCTTCCATTCTTCAATCAGATTTCGGCCATCCTGTCTATATCCTTTGCAGGGTTTATCAGGAGCGTCATCAGGATAACATAACTCAATATCATCCGTAGTATTTGGTAAAAACGCTCGCCTCCCACCCCCAAGGATAACCTGTTTGCAAAATCCGTGTTAACAAATTTACCCATTTGTACCAGTCAGTCCCTCTCATACATATAGCGGTCAAAGTTATTGGATTTTAATAGATACAAAAACAAGCATTAGACTGTTTTAAAAACCATATAAGGTGAGGTGGTCTTTTTACATTGAATTTGCTCCCAGGCTCATCTGTGATAAGCTGCAGGGCGATATCCTTACAAACGGCAGGATCCCCTGGATATGTAGCACTCAGAGTCATGGCTAAATCGCTTGTTAGGGAAACAAGGCATAAAATACCCCTGCATTCAATTCATTCACACATAATTACAATCACACCTACCTTTCCCAGTCACGATGAGCAATGTGGGCATAAGTTCCTGCAGGGCTTGCATGGGTGATTCTGGTGGTTGTTATAATTCCAGTTGCTTTCCCTGCGTCCTACAAACCACACCACAATTATGCAAATAGTTAAGCTTGATAATGAGTGTGGATTATCTTATCGTGGGCTTATCCAAGTAAATAAAGTTGAATAAAAATGATGACCCCTGTCACTGTGCTAGAGTACCTGAGCCCATTTAAGGAGCGAGGATGTATGATACGTGATGTTATCCTGTTTAGCACAATCTCCTAACCGGATATTGCTATCCACCCCAATCGTACCAATGTTCCCTTTGACACCCGATAAGTAAGCCGTGGCCGAACATGCACTATCCGCTGTCTGAGCATCGACGCAATACGTCTGAAAGGATGATAACAATTAAATTAAGAAAACAAATCATCAAAAAACTGGACAATTATCAAAACCCTAAAACCACTCAAGACGTAGACGTTTTTGAAATTGTGATTCTTTATTATTTTTAACATTCAAAGCATTTCCAACTCGACCCTTTCTAACCTTAGAAAGTCCAGTATATGGAAAAGTGTCCATGTGAAGTTCCGCCTCTTCTCCACCACCAACTAAGTTATCCACTTTCTGGCCCTGAAAGCAGAAATTACAAGTAGAATTACATCAAAGTTCTAAGCTATTTTGCTAAATACAAATATAGCAATACTTAATAAAATACCTTGAGGATTCTTGCAGCAGTAATGGTAGGAATGGACATTCCATCCCCGAGAAAAAATATCACATTTTTAGCCACACCAAACACTTCCTTTATATTCAACTTTTTCTTTAAAGTATCTTGGCCAACTTTCACCCAGTGATCTGCATCTGTAAATTTTTACCCAACCCGTCAGTCAGTTTAAAACATTTCAGAAAGTCATATATTTTTAGAAAGTATCCTATCATATTTACAAATGCATGCAATTTTAAACACATTAAAACCGTTACAAACCTTCATTGGCACGCGTAGCCTTCGTAGTTTCAATTCGGGGTGCAGGATGCATTCCACTATCACTATCGTCTAGTTTAATTTGAAATAAAATGAATTTTATATACAAAAAGAATATCCAAAACATGAATGCTCAAACAACTTATAATTCCGTTCTCAAATTACCATTTTGATTCCGAGAATTTGGCATAGCCAAACTTACAGACACTAAACCCAAACAGGCTAAAACTAGTGGGTATTTCTTCATGATTTATAGTTAAATTTAAAAAAATAAAGCGTTCAAAATACTCCCTTGCCTTCACACCCAAATAAAAATATTTCCGTACGATTCACCTCAAGTACTGAATTGAACCCAGTCAGTTATCATTCATTACATTTTATCTCCGAAACATTTGCGTAACATCGATCATGTTCATGATTTTGATGCAGTTAATTAATGGCATTTAAGGTATTATCATCATGGAGTATGAGGAAGAGCAGACATAAAATATTATAAGATACAATTAATAAACTTTCCTGGAAAATACTCGTTATCCTTATCAAATCATTTTCATATATACGTCCAGCGTGCGTAGCGTACTTGACAATTTTCCTGGATTTATCACTGGAATATGAGCAGCATACGGTTGTTTTTTATCTTTTACTGGGCTTTAATTCAAAGAATGCATACGACTAAAGGTAATCATTGATGGATGAAGCAACACAACAGGGTCAAATTGTAGTCAACTTTATCTAATTAAGAATCGATTAAAAAGTTTGCAAAATAAGTAGGGTTAATGTAGTTTATTTGCTATTTCCATTAACCGTGAATTTTAGCTTAGTTCATCTTCATCAATGATAACTTCAAGGATATTTTAAGATGCTGTTTGTTTATTTTTAATGGATGACCTCACGGGGTGGAAACCCTGGAGTGGATATTTATACCTCAAGATAAAAGTATTTAATAGCAAATTATTGTTTAAAAAAAATAAAAGTTGGAGTTTCAAAGTTAATTTTGAAATGACGAGGACAACCAAAGAGTCCATTCCATTCATACTTTAACAGTTTTTGTTCGCTGTCTACTAATGTAACAAAGGTTAAACTGCTTTAAAGCTTTAACTTCATGTTTTTAATGGACGCAAGAAGGTCTAGCCATAATTATAAAACAAGCTCTTGCATATCATGGACTAAAATGTCATTATTCCATGTTGCAACTGCAAACGATGTTATCACCAAGTCCAAGTCCAATCATCATCTTTCAAGTGCATAAACCAGTTCCAAAGCTGTAGGAATGAGAAAATGTGTAAAACCTGGATTTATAATTGAGTATAAAAATGGATAATTTGCAAGGACAACCACTACTGCAAATTCTTTTTTTTACTTCAGCACTAATTATGACATATTTTATGGATGGGAATTGTTTAGCGTAGATGGATTTATCTTAGCCATAGCTAAACTACTAGCTCTGTTGGTGGAGGCACCTGGTTGCTTTATTTATTGTTGGCAATAGATTAAAATTAGATAAGGGAAATATCAGACCACCGGAACAATCGGACTTTGCATTCATTCTTAGATGAAATTGTAGGTATTTTTGTAGGAATTAGGATTTTGGATGACGTCTTCTTGCTACTTTTTGCCATGCAAATTGAAAGTAGAAGACAAAAGTAACGTTGGAGTGAAGGTCGAGTCGGGAAAGGTTAGGTTTACGGCGGATGTATAAGCAAAGATGATTGTCCAGGTCCAGGTCCAAAACCCGTCCCAGCATCTAGAAAATACTAGTAGTTTTATTTAAATTTAATGATGCTTAATTTAAATATAGTTAGTCTAGCTCTATCGCTTTAATTCCTAGCTTTTACGGCATGGTAGACGCCACGCTGGTAGTTTCTTATGATGATTGCTAAATACAAATAAAACCTGCATTCGTGCTCATCTTTACTAATAAAAATACCGTCAGCCATTCGAGAGTTACACAGCAAGTAGACGAAGACTTTATATAAATATCTAAAGACATGACAAATATATGATCTTGTGTTTTCCACCAATTTGGCCAATATTTATTTATAAATCTAGCTTATCCATTCACTTTCATCAAAGTGTAGCTGTAAAATATTAAAGCGTTTGCAACTAGCTCACGGGTCACGGCCATTCTTGAGAGGCCATGCATATCAATTACCGTATTTCCTGTTCTAATTCCCCTGGGGCTTTATTACTTCGAAGGGAAAATTAGAAATTCTATTAACATGGACAAGATAGGACTTATAACATGAAAAGGTGGGGGGGATTAAACCGGAGGGGGAATTATTCCGGGGGAGGAATTAAAACGGGAAATACGATATCTAATATTTCCCTGACAAATCATATTCATATTCAAAGCCAGCGACTAATCATAAAAATTCCAACCTATGTTCAGAGCATATCCGATTGCAACTTGCAACTTGCAACTTGCAAACCTTTTTTTTTACAGTTTAGACTTTGAATCTTGAATAAATGAAGCTATTTTTCCAGTAAACTAAATTCCTGTCTTGAACTAGATGCCTTCGACTTTTTTAACAAATGTCGTGTGATATCTTCCCACCCATGCATAATACTTTAGGGGAATCCTACCCTGGAAAAGTATAAAGAAAAGTCGTATATGGTTGTTCTTCAGACATTAGCCATCAGACATTAGACAATAAGTAGCCATTGTGTAAAAAATACCTGATAAGCAAGCCAAAAAACACCTTTTATTTCAACAGAATGGGTTCTACTCGGTGAGAGTATCACGCTACAAGTCCGTTGATGGCATCGCTTGCTGGACGTCATGCTTTTTAACACGTACCTAATGCAATTTAATTTCTCCGTATACTTTTCTTCGAATGAAATCAATCATAGGATTAAACTAATGGAAAAAAATCAAACCTCATAAGTTGAAACACACACGTTAATAAAGGGATATGGGGAATTTTCAAAAACCTGATCTGAAGCGTGTGAACAATAAAATGAAACTAGGAAAATGAACTAGAATTTTTGAAATGCATATAAGCCTTGCAAATTGCCAGAAATCGGTCATTCTCATCTTATCGGATCATAAAGATTTTTTCCGCAGAAATAGTAATTTTTTTTGGTAAAACTTGACTGACAGATTTCGGAAAGTTTAAAAATATGTCGGGTAAGTTGTCTAAATTAAAATTGCAAGGGGGAAAATCTTAAAGCATTTGTCCCACGAATTGAACAATTACTTTCCACATGCAGGCAGAAAAGTTTACAATTTTGTCCAGTATTCTCTACTTGAGGAATTAGGAACTATTTTGCATGGATCGTTAAGAAAAGAATTGCATATTGCATTTAACCGGTTATAAATTGATTTAGTTCCTAACTAAAGGAAAGTATTAACTAACAGAGGATTAAATAAATGTCCCAAATCCAATTACCCTAAATCTTCGCCCATATACCGCCCTCGTTAATTATGCAGCACGCCTATCCTTTACATGTTAAAAGGGACATCTCTCCCATGTTAAATGTGCTTCAAAACATCTTTTAAATACATATAAACCATAAAAGATAGATTTAGGGTACATGAAATAAATTAAATTGCAGGGTCAGTGGAAGGATGGGTGACCGTAGCGTTGGACGAGAAGCAAGCAACCCAGGCTCTGGTTTTGGGACATTCTCTACGACAAGTTTTGACCAGACGGAAGCTAGTTGTGATCATCGGCCAAGATGTCCCAACAAATCTAAAGTAAATTAAATATTTTATCAATACTTTACTTTATACCGAATAGTGACCCTCTAGAATAGTAGCTCCCTTTTAATACCATCGATAACATGAGTCTGAGTCACGGGATCCAGAGACAGGAGATCCAGCGACACGGGGTCCGGAGCGACAGGAGATCCAGCGACACGGGGTCCGGAGCGACAGGAGATCCAGCGACACGGGGTCCAGCGACATGGTGTCCAGAGCGACAAGAGGTCCAGCGACAGGAGGTCCAATTGAATGAACTTGGAGAAAAGTGTACGATACTTGGAATATGATATTTTATTTAGTGACCCGACGCTTAGAAAATGTAGCATTTTTCAATTCACTGCGGTGGTACAACACAATCTTAACAGCAGAAGTATTTGCATGTAGGCAATCCTAATCTCTGGATTTTTTTTACCTCAATGGCAAGTTCATGATAAATAATTTATGACAATAAATAGATAATAGAACATCTTGCAGTTCATTTGGGAGGTTGTCTGAGCCTATCGACCAGAAATATTGGCACTTATGCTTCTTCAGCTGTATATAATAAACTAATACTACCTGCTGTTACTGCTAAACCACATATAATAGTACTATTATTTTTCCAGAAATTTACCATTTTGAAGCCTGAAGAGTTTTAAAAAATAAAAGTAGAGTGATAGAATGAACTTAACTGTGCTGACTTTGTCATACTCCATTTCAATGCATTGGCATAAATTATGCATCATGAACTTCCCACTGAGGTAAAAAATATTCTTGGAAATACTTCTGTTATTAAGGTAGGCTACCACCACCGCAGTTAATTAAAAACAGCATCGGGTCACTAAATAAAATATCATATTTCAAGTACCGTACACTTTTCTCCAAGTTCATTCAATTGGACCTCCTGTCGCCGGACCTCCTGTCGCTCCGGACCCCGTGTCGCCGGACCCCGTGTCGCCGGACCCCGTATCGCTGGATTCCGTGACGCGCTCCCGATAACATCCTTCAGAACTACTTTCGTTCATAAGTTGACACTTAAAAAACTCCCCGAATGCATCAATATGCCAAGCCAGTGTTCGGAAATTCACGCTTGTTGTCTGACATATTAGGCTTTACCTTTACAAATTAGGTTCAAAAGGGTAACAATGAGTTATATAATGACATTTAGAGTTGCTGCAGTAAAAAAAAGCACACGTTATGCTTCGGATGAATTAACACAAATCAATGTTTCATTGCATGAGATCTGCTAAGTTTTTGGTTTCTTATGAAAGCGTATTTCGCAGGATAACTTTTTTTATAAAGATTATAATAGATTTTTTCAGAGCTCTCTACATGTTGTTGCTTTGCTAATTTTCAACTGCTCCTTTTTTGCTATTTGGCATGTTTTTAAAGAGACTTTAAACCGATTTGTATATTATAATCCAATGTTACTACAGGAATGCACTGGAAACCGCATTTGATGAAGTATTTCAGCCGGATGGAATTAAAGAAAGCGATACCTTCGGACTTCCAAAAGACCTTTACGGGAAGCTGTATTGCCTCAGTTTGACTTTGTTTAACAAATGTGTATTCCTTGAAGCGGATTCATATGTAAGTCTGATAAGAGTTTCGAAAATAATTAATAAACGAAATAACCCCAATCAATCGAGTATCGATAATAACATGCAAGCTAGGCAAATGGAACACTCATATGAAACTGGACGATAAAACATAGAAATTGATACATATCTTCATTTGGCTGCTCACAATTTCAGGTGTTTAAGAACTGCGATGAATTGTTCGAAAACCAAGGGTTTTCCGTTCAAGATGATGCAAATAACCGGATAAATCTTTCCCTTTTTGTATGTCAACCTTCAAAAAAAACTTTCAACTCCATTTTGACCACAGTTGCTAAATCTTTAAAGCAGGGAAAGGGTAAAACACAAAAGATTTACTTTTAAAATAAGCAAATCTTCACAATTCCACTATCTCAATGGCCATTTTGTTGCATAGGGAGGTTGGAAATTGAAGCAGTGATGGAAGCATTCTGGGGAAACCGTTTAAACCGGCTCCAGAAGGTGTATACTGAAAAAATGGACTCGATCAATGAAAGTGAAACTGCTACCCCTCGGTATGCACGTATTAAAAATATTTTTATATTATTACTGAAGCTATTTAACATTGATATTTTACTCCAGAGAGGATTACATCATCGTCCGCTTTGTAAACGAACCTTCGCAGCTACCAATTTACATTGCTTCCGATGACAACCTTTTTGCTAAAGTAAGCAGGCTTTTTTTTAATAAGCACTTCTAGTGTAAAGTTAACTTTTATTAAAATTAAATGTTTCTTGTACTCCAGTTTCTGCAAAATCAATGGATGGAAACCTACCGCAACGCTGTACTGCCCTTGTTAAACTCTGGAATTGAAAAACAGAGCATGAATAACTTTTTGAATGAGCCGATTGCAATAGTTGGGATGGGATGTCGATACCCTGGAGCCAATAACTTGGACGAATTCTGGGAAATGCTTATAAACAGGGTGGATGCCGTAAGATCTCCACCAGCGGACAGAATTCCACCAGGAATAAACCCTGATTTACTCCACCAGTTGGAGATCCTATGGAAATGGCTGCCATTGCTGTAGCATATTCTGAAGGAAGAACTAAGCCCCTTGTTGTTGGTTCCGTAAAGACAAACATCGGTCACACAGAATCCTGCTCTGGAATAACAGGGATAATTAAAACGGTCCTATCGCTGAAAAATGAAATTATTCCAGCTCACTTGAACTTCAAATCCCTCAATCCGAACGTCAATCTGGATGCAGTTCCAGCGGTAATCCCCCTAGAACCCGTTGCATGGCCTAAACAACAGGGGAAGATTCGATACGCAGGAGTAAGCTCTTATGGCATAACTGGGACAGATGCCCATGCGATTATTCAGGAAGCTCCTCAGTTAACCCAGAATATAGCTGATCTTGGACTCGTAAGACCCGAGCATATTCTCACTTTAAGTGCACGAACAGACGAAGCCCTTGATGCTCTACTCAAAAGCTACAAGGACTACTTCGCCAATAATACAAAAATAAACCTGGGAGATGCTGCATTCACTGCAAACACCGGACGAGCTCACTTCACCAACAGAATTTCAATTATTGGAAAAACTCCACTGGAAATAATCAAGAATATCGATAAGAAGGCATACATTCAAGGAACTATTTCAGGAGATGTGGAAGATAAAATATGCTTCCTATTCACCGGACAAGGATCTCAATATGTCGGAATGGGCAAGAAGCTCTACGATACTTCGCCAATATTCCGGCACAATTTCGACAAGTGCGATTCCATTTTAAGGACAAAGTTTGGAATAACCATCCGAGAGGTAATGTGGAGTACAGACGAGGAGCTTAAGAAGGAAATGTCCCGAACAATTTACAGCCAAACCTCCATTTTCTGCATCGAATACTGTCTCCTAAAGTTATGGGAATCGTGGGGAGTGAAGCCAGACTACGTTATAGGACACAGTCTTGGAGAATTCGGGGCTGCCGTTGGAGCTGGGATCTTAAACCTCGAAAGTGCCATCACTCTGGTTGCTGAACGAAGTCGACTAATCGACAGTCTTCCACGAGGACAAATGATTGTTGTCAAATTGGACAAAAAGTCGGTCGACAAACTCTTAACAACTTTCCAACAGGAAGATGTGAAGGACAACTGGCTGGATTATGCTGCCGTAAACTCTCCCGATCAAACGGTACTATCTGGGGACACTCAAACAGTTCAGAAATTCATGGATTTCTGCACTAATAATAAAATAAAAGCCATAATTTTGGAAGCAACACACGCCTTCCACTCTCGGCACATGGATTCCATCCTGAAGGAGTATGGAAAAATAGCAAAAGCACAGAAATATCAACAGCCAACTTGCAAGTTTATTTCAGGCATGGATGGAATCCTTACTGAGAGTAGTGGTCATGTAGATGCGGAATATTGGGTTAGACACACGAGAGAAAGTGTCAAATTCACAGATTCCTGCCAAGTTGCTCACAAAGAAGGGTGCAAAACTTTCGTAGAAATCGGACCCCAACCAGTCCTATCCGCCCTGGCCATGGCAAACATACAAGATCCCATCTCTTGCTTACCAAGTCTCCGCCGAAACGCTGAAGAATGGTCAACCATTCTAAACTCTCTAGGGAAGTTGTACGTAAACGGTCATAAAATTGACTGGAATAGCTATGACCGGTTTTATGGGCGTGCCAAGCTCACCCTTCCCACTTATCCATTCCAGAGGAAGAGACATTGGTTTGATACAAAATTAACCAGTGGATTTCAATTACTTGGGAAAGAAATTCACCCTCTTATTGGATGTGTCATGCCGAACGCTACAAACTCGTCGATCTACCATGCTAGTCTAGAACTAAGTAAGATTCCCTACGTGAAGGATCATTCCATCGGTGACTTTATCATTTATCCGGGAGCTGGTTACATGGAAATGTGCATGGCAGCAGGATACGCCACAACTCAAGGTCTCACTGGAAAGTTAGAGTTGCCATCCACTCCGATTTCAATCCAAAATCTTTTGATAGAAGCTCCCTTCCGACTCGAGGACAATGAATGTTATCAAGTACAAGTTATAGCCGAGCCGGATGAATCAGGCGACTCTAAAATGTCCATTTACAAGCAACTAGTATACGAGGACGATAGCAAGAAATGGATTCGCCATGCATCCGCAAAATACTCTTCTTACGCCGTCCCATACGAAAACGAGAAAGACTATCTTGTAAATAACTTTACCAATCTTCGTAGCAAAATCACCCACGAAGAGGATATGACCCAGTTTTACGAAGATTTGCGGAATACAGGATTGAATTTTGGACCAACTTTCCAAAGTATCGACAAGGCTTGGAAAAATAGGGAGATCGGAGAGCTTCTGGCTGAAATCCCATGTCCTTCAAAATCCAGCGATTACCTCTGTCATCCAGTTCTAATCGATGCAATGATCCAAGCTCTAATGGCCAGCAAGTTTGACAGCATCGAGCAGCTCAACGTGCCCGTGAAGATTGACAAATTCATATGGTTCGCCCAACCCGATACTTCGACCCTTATCGCCCATGCCTTCCCAGCCAAAGGGACCACTACCCCCAACAGCGTAGCCCTGTACAACTCCAACGGAACCCTTCTCGCTCTAATGACCGGGACTTCCCTTGTAGAAACCACGATGTCGGCCATCGAAAATGCAGTCGACCAGCAAAAGCTAACCCTACCACAGGTCTACGAGGACGTCTGGAGAGCAAAGCCAGGTCCGATGGCAAAACGGGCCGACCTCTTAGAACCTTATCAAGACAGTTTATACTCCAAACAAGATTTCATCCGGCTTTCATCTTCCTACAATGAAATCACAGACGAAGCGGCTCGTAAATTCGCCCTAGTAAACAAGCTCTGTTATGGATACATCCAAAGCGCTCTGTACGAGGTCGGATGGCAACCCCGTCTAGGTGAAAGGATTCGAGCTGAAGAATTTTGCGGAAAGTTGTCCCTAGTTCCATCCCTTACAAGACTTGTAAACAGGTTGTTCATAATTTTGAGTGAAGAAGGCTACCTATCCGGAACTCAGGATGCTTTTGGTCGCTACACCGAATGGATTGTGAAGAAACTCCCACCAACTATGGCCGAAGTCAAAGAAATCATCAAGTCATGCTTAACAAATCTTGGACACGGAACATCCAACTCTCACGGGCCAACCTATGCCCTATCTCAAGCTGGGCCTAAATTGGGTCAGGTTCTTCAAGGTAAAGTCAAAGCCGTGGATTTCATGTTTCCTACGGATCCAACTACCGGACTCAATCTTGCCGACGTGATTTACGAAACGAGTACTCTTACGTCGTTGGGCTACGCTGTCGTTGTAAACGGATTTGAATCCCTTCTAAACACTTTTATGACACTTCCAGAGGACAAACGCGGTGTCCTAAAAGTTCTCGAAGTTGGAGGAGGAACGGGGAGTTTGACCAGGAGAATGTTACCAATACTTGAGAAAAGTGGGGTTCACTATTCTTACACTTTCACTGATATTTCTCAAGGGTTTTTTACAAATGCTCAAACCCAATTCCAACAATATGCTAAACATATGAAGTTCGAGATTCTGAATCTTGAAAAAGACCCTCTGGAACAAGGATTTGCACCAGAAGAATTCGACATCGTTCTCAGTGTCAATGTTCTCCATATCTGCAGAAACCTTGCCCAGTGCGTTAGAAATATCCGACACTTGACAGCTCCAAGAGGGGCTCTGATCGTTAGTGAGACGGCAGTACCCTTCCGTGAATTCGATATAACATTTGGCGATTTCCCCGACTACTGGTTGTACGAAGATCTAGAACTAAGACCCAATCATTGTATCATAGATCACAAAAAGTGGTCAGCCCTCCTTGTACAAAATGGATATGAGGATGCAGTATCCTTTGGAACTTTCCAGTATATGGGAGCTCAAATTAGTGGAAGGGCTACCAAATTTTTACCAAAGTATGTCAACGCTAATTGCACGGGCGTTCCAAAATCTTGGGTTATCTTTGGACATCGAAATTGTAAAAATACAACATACTTCCAGGAGCGGCTTGCAACGTCCGATCGCCAAGTATTTGTCGTCGAAAGAGGCCAAAAGTTCATAAATGTTGACAAGAATCACTACCAAATATGCCCATCAGGTAAAGAAGACATGAGCAAGCTCATAGATGAAGTTAAATCATCGTCAACTGTAGAAGGGTTGCTCTTCCTATGGAATCCAGAAACTGATGGCGAATCCGACCAAAAACAATTCACCGAACCATTTATGAACTTATCAGCCCTTCTCTGCAGTTCTGTTCTGTCTCCACTACCAAAATTGTTCTTGATAACTGAAGGACACGTTCAAGTTGGGGATCATGTGGTAAAATCACCTGCAGCCGGAGCCTTGTGGGGTCTTGCTAGAACACTCAGGTCTGAATTACCTATAATTATGTGCAAAACAATTGACATGGATTTAATGGACAATTCACCAACAAAACTGCAAGAAGTTTACATGGAACTCTGGAATAAAGATATTGAATACCAAGTCGCATACCGTCAAAGAACTCGGAACGTCCCTAGATTACTAAACACTAAATTTGTCACGAATAACCTTACCCTTCCCTCATCCCCAAGGTATGTTTTGGCGCTTCCTCCCACAAGATCTATTTCTGATCTTAAATTCATCCCTCTAGGACCCCGGCCCTTGAAGGACAATGAGATCGAAATTGAGGTAAAAGCATCATCCCTCAACTTTAAGGACGTGTTCGTGGTTCTCAAGCCCATCAAGATCTTTGAAGATCGTAATTCAATCGGAGATGACTTTGCAGGAGTAGTTGTCGGATTGGGGGCCAATGTAACCACATTGAAGGTAGGAGATAAGGTTTCTGGATGCTCTTTGGATTCAGGGGCATTGCCAAGTCATAGAATTGTTAATTCATCTTCTGTGGCTCTTATGCATCCGCAATGGACATTCGAAGAGGCTACAACATTACCAGTTGTCTTTGCCACGGCTTACTTTTGCATGAAGATGGTAGCCAAATTGAAAAGAGGAGAGACAATGCTGATGCACACTGCTTCCGGTGGAGTAGGACTTTGTGCCATTGACTTGGCCAAGTATTATGGTATAAATGTTATAGCTACTGCTGGAAATACTAGGAAACGAGCCTACCTGAACAACCTTGGAATCAAACACGTATTCAACTCCAGAACTCTAGACTACGAGAAAGAAATTATGGAAGCTACGGGTGGAAAGGGAGTGGACATGGTTCTAAACTCCCTAACATCCCCGGGGTTCAAGGAGGCCTCACTAAACGTCTTGGCAAAAGGAGGTAGATTTATCGAAATGAGTAAATTAGAAGTATGGCAGTCTGAAGACGTTGCAGCAAGACGACCCGATGTTCAGTATTCCCTGGTTGACCTGACCTTCGCCGGGGAAGAAGTTTGGGCGATTATTCTTGCCAAAATGCATGAATTAATGAGTAAAGACGTTTTAAAGCCAATCCCACGAGTATTATTCGACGTTACTCAGGCCCGAGAGGCTTTGTTCTACCTGCAGAAGGCTAAACATATTGGAAAAGTTGTTGTTCAGGTTCCAGAAAGGAAACTGGAGATGGGACAGCTAGTCACCAAGTACAACCTCTTCAACGACTCCAGCACTTACCTTATCACTGGAGGGCTGGGCGGAATCGGTCTCGAGGTTGCAAAATGGATGGCAAATTCTGGAGCAAAACACATCGCTCTCGTGGGTCGAAGCAAGCCCAACGCCAAGGCTGAAGAAACTATGCAAATGCTAAATAACAGCGGAAAGCATGTAGTAAGCTTCTCAGTCGATGTCGGAGTTTACAGTGAATTGAAGGGATTTCTGGCGAAGATCAAGGACCCTGCCCTAGGCCTACCAACCCTTCGGGGAATAATGCATGCGGCTGGAACCCTATCGGATGCAATGTTACCTAACCAAACGTGGGCAAAGTTCGAGTCAACTTTCCACCCGAAGGTCAAAGGGGCCTGGAACCTCCACAATCTCACTCTTGACCTTCCTCTCGAGCATTTTGTCATGTTTTCCTCCGCAGCAACTTCAATTGGTAATCTGGGCCAGGCCAACCACTCGGCTGCCAACGGATTTCTAGACGCTTTAGCCTACTACAGATATTCCATTGGTCTACCCTCCCTCACCATTAATTGGGGTCAGTGGGGTCAAGTGGGAGTGGCTGCCGAGATAAAGGTCAATGGTTTCCGACCCTTTAGCCCTCTCCAAGGGATTCTTGCCTTGGAGATGTACATGAAGTCCCTAAAAACTCAAGGATTCGTCATAAATGCGGAAGTGTCCAATTTCAAAAAGTACTGGCCCCACACAAAGTCTTATGTTGAAGAACTCAAGGATAATAACGCTACATCTCTGACCTCCACTTCCCTTGTTGTGGACAGTACAACCTTTTACAAAGAGTTTGACAAAGCGTCCGCCGAAGATAAGCCCCAAGTGCTTACCTTCCACCTAAAGTCAATTGTGAGACAGATACTAAAGGCAGATGCGGATGAGGAGATCGATGAAACGCAGAATTTGGCAGATATGGGTCTGGACTCGTTGATGATGGTGGAAATGAAGAATTCACTCCAATCCCTTCTAGGGTCGGGCATTACCCTCATCACCCAAGAATTAGCTCAATGTCATTCCATTCAAGGGCTTAGGGAGTACACACTCGGACTTATTACCTCGTCTGATCAAACTGTCGATGAGCTGATGAGTCCTCCTAACTCTTCATAATTGTGTAATATATTATATGCAATTGTACATTATCGTTGAATCAATGATCACTAAAACTAACCTCTTAACCTAGCTAAAATACCAAATCCTTTCACATCTCTAGTTGCATGTTAATCATCCCTTAAGAAATTAAAAGCTCTGGAACTTTTCAATCCAATCTGAAGACACTTAAATGTAAAATTGTACTAATCAATTTGAATAAAAATGGATGATGGGTGACGCTTCACTTAATTATCGACCATGCTGCATGAGCTTTATCATATTTAGTAAAAAATAAAATACCCAGCTAGACGAACTAACTTAGTAAATTAAACTATTTGTAAAAGCCCTAAATTAAATCAAGCAAACTTAAATAGCCTCAGCAAAACAATTTCCTGAACGCTACTATTGAGCTCATAAGCACATTTAACAGTAATAATCGTGCAGTACACAAATTGTCTACTTAATCTTCGGTTTAGCAAAAGAATAATGATTAGTGTAAAATTAATTATGTTCATTCAGACAATTATGGCTGCTTCTTCATACCACAATCATATCCAAAGTCCTTAATAACAATCAGGATTAATTTAATCCCAATCCATAATTTAATCTTTTTTAATCCGTAAATCTAACCCATAATTTAATCTTTTTTAATCCGTAATCTAATGCATAATTTAACTTTTATTAATCTGTAATCTAATCCTTAATTTAACATTAACTAATCCGTAATCCGTATATCAACAAATACTCTCCAGTTATAAACAACGCTTAAAAGTAATGTTTAAGCAGACATACGGCCCACCCTTCATTCTTTCCAGTCATTTTCTAATTAAATCCATCCTCACAATTTGTACACAATTCATTTTAACCATTTAAAAAAATAGCATTCTCTTTATTGTGCCTAAGAAATCGGCTTTCTTTTACTGTAAGCCTTCACGTTAAATTAGAATACTTTGTCGTTATTATTCGTCGTTAGAATTAGAATTAGTTGATTTGTTGCTTAACATTATAATCAGAACATTTCAACATTTATTATCCTCAAAGAAATAAATCGTTACATACCGACTTGGAAATGGAATTCTACCTTATAAACTCAACCATACAAACCTATCGATACGGAGCGGAGGACTTGTTAGACCTATTTATTTGGACTGTCATGTCACTGCAGTTTACGAAAGGATGGGATTAATTATTCAATGTTTAATTTGAAATGCTCCAGAACTTTAGGATTATTTGACAGAGAGGGAAATGAGAAAACACCCATCCGACTTTTTCATTCTTGTCTTTGAACTGCTCAAGTTAGGTTTAGATTGGAAAGTATCTTATCTGACGTTTCGGCAGCTTATAATTTACGCTATTGAAAAAGCAGAGGATAGAATACAGTAACTATTGGATTGCTTCTAAATAGCTAAACTAGTTATAGTTTCAGAACCCCAATAACGCATATTACAAGCTCATAAAGAAGAAAATGATTTCAAAACAGCGTACCCATTTGGACTTGTGCGCTTTATCTTTGAAGATCCATTTTAAAATCTTCAACTATTCCTTCAAAAGTCCGATTAGTTGGGATGATGAAAATGGGGAATTGGTTTATACGGATTCCCTGCTAAATAGGAAAGGGTATCTTTTGTCCAATATTATTTGCAAAGGGGGACTCTTCACCGGCTCATCCTTGTTCCTATTATTGAGAGAAGTACTAAGTAGCAACTCTCACTTGTCCACATTCACCATTTTGATAACCATTTTAATATTTGGTGGTGGTGGTTTCTCGTTCTCCATGTTCTGCATATTCATAAACTACGGCAGGGATTTAGTGGATTGTTTCAATGGCTTAAAAACTATACAAAAAAGACTAGTGCAGAGTGAATTGAGGGATGGAAACGGTAAGCGTCCATCGTTCAAGTTGAAGGGAAAGGAACTCATTTTAACTCAAATATTTTATTTCACCTTAGCATCCTTCTTTGCATGTGTCGCTATTTTTGCTGTTATTGCTGCAATTAACCTTGGATTGGACCCCTTTACACTTATCATGGAAGCTTATTTACCAACAACTATTTCATTGACGCCAGAAGCCCCTTTCCCCTGACCCCTCTGAAGTTCAAGGTCATTTGGCTTATCAACTAATCGCTAGATATTGACATCCCACTTAAAACGAGGTATTGCACGTCGAAATCGGATGACGCGTTTAGGAATGCATAGGGGTTACACACACACACACACACACACACACAAACACAAACGAAGATCCGGTAAATAAACTCGCACTGGGTTTCATTTATATGGATTATCCAATATCTTTATCTTTATAAGCTAATAAATAAAACCTCCGCCGGCCCGGGTGCAACTGGCGGAGCCCATTCTAAAAATAGACTTTTTGAACTTTTTTTTCTGAATTTGTCTATCAAAATGAAAAAATGGACCAGCCGTTCCCAGCAATTCCTAATTATTTTAAAACTGAAAATGAGTGAATAAGAATATGCAATTATACAAAAGAATGGGAATCGTTGAAATAATAAAATTTCAGTTTAACCTTTTTAATGGCAATTTTAAAATACTAGTAATTTTTTATTTCATGTATGTTCATTCTCTAAAGTAGTTCTTTAATTAAATTACAAAAAACATTTTAAAGTTTCGTTTTTGAAACGGTTAAACATCCTTTGAGAAAGTTAACTTTCAATGTCTCATTAAAAAAGCTTCAATTTGAGGGATCGGAATTGTTTCCCGATCGGGAATTATTTCGGGGTGGGGAATTATTACTTCAAATGGCCCGAATCCCTGGTAGAATTATACCGGGGGGGGGGGGGAATTAAATCGGGAAATACCTCAAATATAATTTTCCGTTTATTATTAACCCAGTGGTGAGTTATGGATCTTAACTATCTTGACTTGGTTCAGTAAATTGGGTAAGTATCGATTGATTCATCCACCTAACTTAATGTATGACTCACCTTAATATCCAAACTTCTAAGTTTAAGAATTCAAATGGTTGAGTAGTTTTCTTAGTACTTCTCAAATCATCAAGATCTGAGATCACAGGAAAACGACGTCTACTCTTCATGAGTTTCTAGCTCGTAATTACGTATATCTGGGGGGATTCCCTTTCTCCTCGCTCTTACTTTATTTTTTTTTGCGTCACAGAATCAAAGATTTATATTTTGTGCGACGTAGATTATTACGAACGCAGTTTAATTATAGATAGATGAATATTTTTAAAAGTTATTCCTAAAACTGTATTTGTTTATGCAATAGAGACCGTTTGGTAGTTACTACTTATCTGGTGCACTGTTTATCGATCCGATTTAATTGTGCTGGCTTCTGGATGTCCTCAATCTAATGCGATTTACTTAATATCCTAACTTCTTTAGGTAGGAAAATCTTAATGATGAATATAAATGATTGAGTGGATTTAGCCAGGATTCCTTAATCCAATTTTACCTTAATATCCGACAAGGAAACCTTTGATTAAAGTTATTTATATTAAAGCGATTACAGTTTTCTTTTTAACAGTATAACCCTACACATTAAGTGTTTCGACATTCTATCATCCCATATGTCGAAGACTTTGCGATATATTGCAAACTTTTAATTAGGTTAACATAGATTGTACTTCAACTTAATTAAACATTTATGTATACCTATTTACTGCTCTAAGCATTCTACTAACATAGACAAAGATTGGACTTTTAACATGGAAAGGTAGAGGGTATTTAACTGGACTGGAGGGGGAATTATTCCGAGGAAGGAATTTTCTAAACTACTTATATGGGCCTTTTACCAGAGCTGGGTGATTAATGGAATTTTTATCGGGATTAGGGATTAATCAGAATTACGGGATTTAATTAAATCGGGATTAATGAAAAAATTCTTCTCTAGTGGATTAGGTATTGGTATTACTTAATCGGGATTACTTTTGGTTATTAAGGATTATTTTTAGAAAATTTTCCTCAGCGAAATTTCTTTTGTTTCCATCCCTTGTCAAAGAGGTTATTAAGGACATTAAGATGAATTTAGTGTAAAATTGAAGCTCGTCATTGAGTGTCGTTTAATCGATTATATGAGAATAATCTGTAATTAAAAAGTTTTTAATTAAAGAAAAAATATTTAAGTCGTTCTTCATTGAACAAAATTGATAAAATCTGCATTTTAATTAAAGAGTGGGAAGGGTTTGCAAATGAACCCACAGGATTTTTTATATATATGTAACCTCTACTGGTCACAGAAAAATGACTAAAGCGCAAAATTGGGTCACATTTAATAAAAGCTAAATTTAAGCAAAAACACGAACCAAAAGACTATTATATCCTGCCTTTTGTGGCATTTTTGCTGTCTTAAATTAGTCATATTAATCCTCAAATTAATCCATGGTGGATTAACGGATTAGCCAAATTCTTGGACTAGCCCACACTACCAAAATTGGTACTGAGAACGAACTTGGCCCGTCTACTCGGTCGCAACGTCTCAAAACAGGTTCGTTCTAGGTCCGGAATTGGAACTATTTTGGAACTAGCAAATGAACACAGAGTGACGTTCCAGCCTAGTTCCAAAATCGTTCCAGCAGACGGTAAATAAACTAAATGGATCGTACCTCTTAAGTACTCAAAGTGAGAGATATGATCGCAGTCTTATGTTGGAACGTTCCAATGAGGTATTCCTATCGTACCAGGGACGTTCCTATAAATATGCAAAATATCTTCGCGAATTTGGTTTTGCACACAAAATTTAATCAAAATCTAACTGCTAAACTCACAAATCATAAAAAATAAACAACTTTACTAAATTAACTAGTATAATTAGGATTGGAGTAGAGATCTATCTTCAAGATCATTCCCTGAAACCGCCGCGTCGCCAACCGCTCGACGAGAAATCCGCTCTGGAGCCTTTTTCAGCCAATATTTGATGGCTTCTTCAACCTCCTTTGAAGTTGCATTTTCAACACGCGGATTAGACTTTACTGCATCTAAATCATGAAGTAAAAAGAACGCATTAAGTATAAAATAGCCAGATTAACTCGATCACTTGATAATTTAACAACCTACCGCATATAACACCTTTTAAATTCAGGTTTCCAAACGGACGTTTAGCTTCATTTTCAGCTTTTACAGTTTGCATGCCACAGAAGTTGTACTCACGAGCCACTTGATCCGTCAAAAGCTCACGACAAACCCGATAAGTTGTATCATTTGTGCTTGATCCTCCCACGGAACTTATACTTTTTACCTGGGTTTTATCCAATCAATTTTAAAGCCACTTAACAAAATTCTGGTATTATTCAGTAGAGGATGATTTAGAATTTGAAACTTACCAAATGGCGTCTCGAATCGTCGGATTCTGTTATCAAATATTTAACGCTTCTAGCTCCTTCACTGTGTTTAATGGCAGATGTACAGGAAACGGGATCTTACTGTCAATGCGTCCTTCTTCCATTTCACGTCTTCTTAGAGTTATCTTCACCATTGAGTATAATTCATCTTGCTTAGCATTTAATCGGTCCAGTCGATATAATACTTGCCTTTTGAATTCTAGCTCACAAACCAAATTTGAAAGGTAAACACGACGCATAAAACACCATAAAATGATCATATGAGAATTTGCATACCTTCTTCTTTCAGTCCGAGAGGATTGACGAAGGACCGATGATAAGTAGCTTCGAATGTGCTCAAGTTAGGCTGCGATTGACCAATCGGACCTCCATAACTTGTTTCTAGAAGGATTACACCAGTGTTCATTTGGTTAGTTAGAAATATTTGGTGTGGTTGGTTGTTATTTAGAATGAACCTTGTAGAGAAGACACGTTACTAGCGCTGCTCAGGTGTTCAGAACTTCTACTTCCTTTATCCACTGGCGCATGAACGAGTGAAAATGATCCTCGTGTGTCTGTTCAACGAAAAAACCTTAAAATAGGAGCGCGGAGGTCTAATTTGGATTTTAACGTCAAGCTGGGTCACTTACTTTCTATCAAACCAATGTTACTCTCGTCTGTCGTTGTAATAAGCGCTCTAAGAGTGAAAGCGATGTTAGAATTTGACTTCTTATCCGTCTTCTTATCTTCTGCGAGAGCTGAAACGAACTGCGTCTTGCTGTCATGGCTGACGGTAAAGAATGATGAAATAACCAAGTTGAACCATGCTTCTGTGTGGGCGCTATAACGGCCCCTAAAGTACCATTTTGGTACCGTTTAAGACGTTTGAGGTTGCGCACAGTAATTGTGAAATATGACCATTCCAATAAGACGATTTCTGAACGAACCAAAGCGGTTCCTGTAAGACCGTTCTTAAATAACCTTTTCGGACCTTACATAACCCTACATGGAACGTTCGCATTAGGGTCATCTGGTACAAAGACGTTGCGACCTTATAGGGACCGAGTAGTACTCTGTGGGTACGTTCTAGTTTCGACGTGGTTATGCGGGAGTGAATGCATTAGTTTGACTAGTCTGAATCGGTTGGATTAGGGATTAGGGATTAGTTTTACTAACTTTATATCACGGGATTACGGATTAAGGATTAATATTAATAATATGTTCATTCAGACAATTATGGTTGCTTCTTCATAGCATAACCATATACAAATTCCTTAATGACAATCAGGATTAATTTAAGCCCAACCCAATCCATAATTTAAGCTTTTTTAATCCGTTGTATCTAATCCATAATTTAACCTTTTTTAATCCGTAATCTAATCCACAATTTAATCTTTTTTAATCTGTAATCCCAATTCATAATTTAATCTTTTTTAATCCGTAATCTAAATTCTAATCCATAATTTAATCTTTTTTAATCCGTAATCTAAATTCTAATCCATAATTTAATCTTTTTTAATCCGTAATCTAAATTCTAATCCATAATTTAATCTTTTTTAATCCGTAATCTAATCAATAGTTTAATCTTTTTGAATCCGTAATCTAATCCTTAATTTAACCTTTACCAATCCGTAATCTAATCCTTAATTTAAAGTCCAAGTCCAACTAACCTTTTGCACCCTTTCTACAATGCCCGCCCTTCTCCTTTTCTAATTAAATCCAGCATCCTCTTTCGTACACTTAATTAATTTTAAACATTTTCAAAAATAGCATCATTGATTAATTTAATTTAAATTAAACAAGTTTTATATAATACTAGTTTATAAAAGAGGAGATGCTCATGAAAAAGTAATCTTCGAATACCCAAACAACATTTGGAATGGCACCCTGCGGGAGGAGCAAATAGAGAGTAGTTGAGCTGTTGAGCACCTCGAGACCTCTAGCTCTAGCTCTATTCATTACATTTCTTCTGTCAAAAGAAAAACATATTGTGTGTTTTTCGTGTTTTCTTCTGTGGAAATTTTCTTGAAAAAAAAGGATGGAAAACTTTGACATTCATTTCGTGGATGACGTAAGAAAATTTTAAAAAACATTTTACTACAATTTTTAAGGTCGTTTTAGTCAAAACTTTTTTTTAAGGTGTAACTTTTAGGTTTGTTAACTTTTTGAGACTTGAATTTTTAAGACTAACTTTTTTTAAGAAAAGTACAGAAAAGAAAAAGTATGTAAAAACCTAAATAAAATGTTAATGAAACATGTAGGAACTGTACACTTTGGGTGTAGAAGTGGGTGGTGTTGTGGATTGTCGTCATCCCCTACCTCCAGAAGAAGAAGAAGACCACCCCCACCACCACCCCCACCCATGGTTATTAAAAACCAGCAGCAGTGGTGGTGGTGACATTTTATTGGATTCCATCCGCTACGGTTCTTCATCTTCTTCATCCAATAATAATTTTATGATAATTGATGACGAGGAGGAGGAAGATAATTCCAATTCCGATGACAATTTTTTATTCCATGGAAAAATGGAAGAGGAGGAGGAAGATTCGTTTTCTTCTTCGGAAAATAATTGTGGAGAAAATGAGAGCAAAAATGGAGGAATAATTTTGAAAATGAATAAAAAACGGAGGCGGATTTCGGATTCCAATTCAAACAAAGTTAAAGTTGTCCAAGTTTTTTCAATCAACAACAACGAAACACAATTCTTTCAACATCAAATCAAAAATATTATTAACCAGGGGGAGGACGAGGGGGAGGACGAGGAGGATTTTAAGAGAATTTATCATCAGGGGGAGGTACGGTGCTCAGATTTTGAAACGTTCAGAATACTACCATATAGCGAATTCCAGGAAAATTGACAAGAATATCTAGTATCTGGCCATAAGCGTAATGTTACATTTTTGGGCTGAAATATAGTACCGTACTCTTCAAAAGTACGTCTGGGCACCGTAGGGGGAGGTAAAGTGGTGGGGGGCGTGGTTTTAGGGTTTTAGAGGTTTTTTTAAATGGTTTTTAGGGTTTTTTATGGTTTTTACTAGGGTTTTATAGTCGTTTTTTATGGTTTTTTTAGGGTTTTTAAGTGTTTTTATACAGTTTTTAAGTGTTTTTAGGGGTTTTCAGCGGTTTTTTAGTGTTTTTTATTTTTTGTAAGGTTTTTTTTAAAGTGTTTTTTAGTGTTTTTTAGTGTTATTAGCCTGTCAAAGGCTTATGTAACCACGGCGTCCGTGTGTCCGTCTGTCCGTGGGTCTGTCTGGGTCCACGATAACTCAAGTATGGGTTAAGCTAGATCCCCCAAATTTAATATGTGTATTGTATAGATAAACAGAAAGAGCCCTATTGAATTTTGTTAAAATCGGACGAAGTATTGATACCCATGCGGGTTAAGCCACCCTCACGGGTAAAAAATCTAAATAACTCAAGCATGGGTTAAGCTAGATCCTTTAAATTTGGTGAGTATACTGTCTAAATTAGCAAAAAGAGCCCTATTGAATTTTGTTAAAATCGGACGAAGTATTGATACCCATGCGGGTCAAGCCAACCCCTACAGGTAAAATTCTCAAAAACTCATTTTTGGAGGTTGGTTAAAAATTGGGCAACTTAAAATAATTATTATTCTCGACTCGAGTCTAAAAGTTTTACAACCCGTGGGGGTCCAAGTCCTCAAACCCCTGAAAAACTAATTTTCTACACATTTCTAAGTAAGAAATTCTAATCATTTATTTATAAAAGGTAAGCATGGATTACAAATTTATGGTTAGTTATAAATGCAAGGAACTGGAAAAAAGTGACGCGTCCAAGGGGTGTGGGGGCTTTGCCCCCACCACCTTTTCAGAAAATCCTAGGAAGTAAGGCTTAGACAGGCTCGGCTAGCTGTTCGGAGGAGGTTTTTAAAGTCGAGAGAGAGAGAGCAGAATTAAGTGGAGTTTTATTGGCAAGAAATTCCACCTTTCAACAACACAGTTTTTTTTTATCGTGACAACAACTTCCTCCTGTTTCTTCTTGTCATAAATTAACATGTTAAATAATTATCCCTTCATACTGCCCGATCTTCCGTTTTAATTCCCTCAGGTGGGGGGGGGGTTCAATACTTTAATAAATTCGATTTTCCAAAGGGAGGTGTCGTAGTGGAGGTGGTGGGGGACTATTTTCTAGAAGAATTTAAAAACGAGACGGTATAAAGAACATTGACGGCTTCTAAAGAATAAAATTAGGGAAGGATGCACTTTATGGGCTGAACTTTATACCGACTTTCAAGTAGAAATCAAGTAGTAACACTTTACCCAATACCCACTAAAACCCCTCTTGCCCAATACGTCTCTTACCCCTGAAAAAAGACCCTTGCAAACTAAAACCCCTCTTGCCCAGTAAAACCGCTTCCCACTAAAACCCCTCTAACCCACTAAAACCCCTCTAACCCACTAAAACCCCTCTAACCCAGTAAAACCGCTTCCCACTAAAACCCCTCTTGCCCAGTAAAACCCCTCTAACCCACTAAAACCCCTCTTGCCCAGTAAAACCGCTTCCCACTAAAACCCCTCTAACCCACTAAAACCCCTCTTGCCCAGTAAAACCGCTTCCCACTAAAACCCCTCTTGCCCAGTAAAACCCCTCTAACCCAGTAAAACCGCTTCCCACTAAAACCCCTCTTGCCCAGTAAAACCCCTCTAACCCACTAAA
>JAQFZX010001092.1:0-36281 GCA_034682405.1 Hydroisotoma schaefferi | reverse complement strand
GCAAAGTAAATCCACGTAGAGAAATCTCGTCATGACTTACATCATGCAAAAGTGGAGTATTTTGTATGGTAAATGTGAAGGTTTAGTACACGTAGAGTAGCCTGGAAAAGAATACATTCGATCGAACTCAACAAAACTCACTTGATTCGAGTTCGTTTCAAAAGTTCCATCCAACTGAAACTGAATTGCAGAGTACGAGTTGTTGTCGGACGAAAGCTACCTAACTTTTGGGTTGTTTTGTTACTTTCATTGCAAACTTTGTTTTTGAAAACTTTTCATCTTTAAAAAAACCATCGATAATCTCATTTATTCATCACAAAATTTGAGATTAAAGTGAAGCGTTCACCACAAACACACCCCTATCTAAGTCTGAATCTGATCACAATTTTACAATAAATAGTAAAGTAAATAGTAAACCAAATCAAAGCTAAGGTACGAGGTCCGGAAAGAATATCTGTGGAAATTGGAAGGAAATAGTAAAAATCGAAGTATTTTTCAAAAAAGTCTGAAGTATTTACTATTTACATGACATTTACGATGGCAGTCTCACCATGTAAGAGCTGGAATCACTGCTGAAACAGCTCTAGTCAAACAAATACCAGTTTAATTTCTGGAGAAAGACCACACCCCCTTGTACCTTTTGCGGTTCTAAAGTTCCACATCAAGTAAGTCTTGTTGCGTTGCCTTTTATTTTATTGCTTTTATTTTGAAGCGTAGGGAACGTCTGTGAGAAAGAATCTTGCGTCTTTTTTGCTGTTTTGGTTGGAGTGTTTTAAGAACGATTGGGTTTTTTTATTTTCAGATTCCTGTATAGTTATCGAAGGAAGGCAATAATTTGACTGGATTTCATCACACCAGGAAACAAAACATGACATCAATTGTACTCGTAAATACTACTCAAGCCCAAACTCATCTGACGCAATCTTCTGGAAAATGCAAATCTCTAAACGAGGTGAAATCGCAAACGGTCAAGAGGAAGTCTTCAAGTCCTCCGCCTTCTTCTGATGGATATATCAAGTATTTTAAGGTCGGAAAGGTGGAGAGTCCGTCGCATTCACCGAGAAGACTTACGGTTGATAACGTCTCTGAAGGTCTTTTGAAGAGGGAGGTCATCTCTCCAATACCTTCAAAGAAAGTGACCCCTGCCGTTTCACTTCTGGCCGGAAAGTATTTAATGCTCCCTATTTCTAATGCTCCTTCCAGTTTTTCTCAAGGGGCATCCGTTAAGTCTGAATCCATTTGTGTGGATGTGAATACGAAAGAACAATATCTCTGCAAGGTAGTTTACCTTAATATATGCATTTTTTTTCAAATATCTAGAAATGTCCAAACCTTTAAGTATAACTTCTTTTATTTTTTTGATTTCAGATTATTCCAAGAAACCCCAAGGGGCTAGCAATGCTTGCTGCTTACCATAGATTGGATGACTGTTCGGAGTTTGTAAACCAAGTTGTTGAAGCTATCCTGACACCTCAGTTGATTTATTTTATCATGCCAAAGAACTACGGAAGTGTACACTCTTATCTCTTAGCCAAAAAGAACCTTCTGGAGCCAGAAGCTGCAAATATTTTCATGCAAATAGTTCAAACTGTGGAACTCTGTCATTCAAAGGGCGTAATACTAAGAGACATTAAAATGGGAAGATTTGTGTTTGTGGATAAGGCCAAAAGTAAAGTGAAGCTGGAGTCGTTGGAGGATGCAGTCCTTTTAGTTGACCCGGATATGGATGCTTTAGAAGACAAGCATGGGTGTCCCAACTATGTGAGTCCGGAGAAAGCTGAAATTTTGAAGTCTGGTTTGAAGTACCCTGGGAAAGCCACTGACGTTTGGGCACTTGGAATCATACTTTTTACTTTAGTGGTCGGAAGGTATTGTTGTTTTTGATTCTGTATGCATAATTCAAGTTGGAAACATGTGCAATTTCTAATACGTTTTACCCTTTCCGTAGGTACCCTTTCAATGATTTGAATTGTTCGAGATTGCTCCAAAAAATCCGATTGGGAGAGTTCGCCATTCCTGAAGGACTATCCGATGAAATAACACAACTCATAAAGTCTCTCTTACAAAAATCACCATCACGTAGACCTTCCTGTAAAAATATTCTAAATTCTTCGTGGATTAAGATGCATTCTACCTCCGAAACAGGATCACCTCAAATTTTTTCGCCAGCAGTGCGGAGAAGTGAAGTCAACCGTTTAGCGATTTCTCGTGATTTAAGAACATCATTTCATGACCAATTGGTCCCGAATTTATAGTTTTATGTTACTTTTTGAAACTGATCTTAATTATTATTTTATACTCTTGCATTATCTGTTATTGCAGTGGAGTCGTTACTGTTTTAAATCGCTAGGAAGTAGTTACTCTCCTATCTTTTTGTCCTTAAATAATATTGGATCATTAAAAATGCATCTTGAAATATCCCAATGATTGTTCATTATTAGTTTTAAAAATAAAATGAAACTTATTGCAGTTATATGATTTGAACGATACCTTTTTAATGTCGCCACAGCTTTAATTTTAAGTGATCTCAATTCAACTGAAATAAAATTGAAGCGTAACAGTTAAAGGATTTTCGGTATACCAGTAACACTGATTGTGACGCTCCAGAAGCATCAAAACATCAACTCATGTAAAGGTTTCCACAAGGCAGACAACATGCAGAATGAATGGTGGCATAGGCAAAATATCACCACTTAAGTGATACTTTGTCTATGGACTGGTGGGTTATGGAATCATCCATTTATATTTTAATTCATAGACGAAGCATGGCATCCTATTCTGTGTGTAGTTACTTTTAAAATAAACTGAGATGCCTTCTAGGGGGCAGTCAATTTTAAAAATTTATACGAAAATAGATAAGATACGCGAGATAAATAACTTCTTTTTTTTAATGATAAACCGGACGTTGAAACAATTTCATTGCCATTATCATAATGTGGCGTAGTCAGTCTCTCGTAGTCGCTACAGTTAGTCACCTAAACTTCTTGGTGACTATAACTGTCACATTTCCTTGCTTTTATACATGCCAATCATTGACTGAAATAAAAGACGTATTTTGCATAATCCCTATTAAGCAGGCTTTTATAATTAAAAGCTTATCAAAAAGAAAGTTTATAAGGATGAAGAAGGGTGTAGTAAAGCACTCTCTGTTGGTGAAGTATTAGTCTAACGGAACTATCCTTTAACATAGGTTGCCTGCACCAAAAAGCCGTTTCTCTCACACTCATACAACCAGTCCCACTCACTTACCCCCTTTTTCACCATTTACAACAATTCGTCACGAAAACAACTAAAATCCACCACATACTCTAAAAATGACGTAAAGATGAATATGACGTACGATTACGATATTAAATACTGAATTGTTATCACGGATTTTTTTTTATACCTGAATTTTAAAATAAAGAACCTTACATTCCATAAAAGATAAGGAAAAGTTAACAGACGTGCTAATGTATTTTGCACAGATTTGAGTATTTAATTTAAATAACATGAAGTAAAAAGCATGTTTAGACAGATTAAACCCGATCCTACGCTCCTTCATCATGTACAAATGAAGGAATGTACCAAACAAACCGGATTAAATAATCCCTCCGTCCATTGTACCATACAATTAAACTAACAGCAACTATTTCGTGGACGCTGCGCTGCAGTCTAAGACGGTCGGACCCCGACTTCACCAAGCGACATACAGAATACAGATGACTGTTTGCTTTCAACCTGAGATTGACTTTGCACTTAAGCGTTTACCGTGTTTTCCGTTTTAATTCCTTCCCCGGAATAATTACCCCTCCGGTTTAATTCCCCCCTACTTTTCCATGTTAATAGAATTTATAAATTTCCCTTCGAAGTAACAAAGTCCCAGGGGAATTAAAACAGGAAATATGGTATTTTTTCTTTTGCATTCATTCAATACTTCAAAACATATTTTATTTAGATTAACTGCGGCTATATGTCGCAACTTTATGGTGCATGCTGCAAAAATTTTTTTTACTTTTATAGCCGCTGTTAATCGAAGTAAAAAATATGTTTAGAAGCATGTTTAAAATGATAAAGATACCCCTGTTTAGCATGTAAAGGACAGCGCGCGCGCTGCGGCTTAGTTACCGCGGGCGGTTATATGTCGCGACTTTACGGTAGCGTCGCGTAGTACTGCGCCAGAGACGCCACTACCGGGCACCTTCCTAGACTGTTAAAGTTGGAACCAAATGCTGGCACTGCTATAGCCCTCCTTCTGCTATGCACCAACAACTGTCCGCTGTCTCCTCTTATTAGGACGGATTTTTTTATATATTATTTATGATTTTTTAAGAAAAAACTCTATTATTATTAAACTTTGTGTGTCGCGTTCTAAAAATAAAACATAATTTCAGTTTCCTTGTTTCAACAACAAATTCATGGTAAATTTACAATATTCTGAGCACTAAACAAGGGAAAAGTAAACAGTTGGTTGGTTCAAAAATCGAAAATGGAAATATGTAGTTGAGTTGACTGATTTGAGTGAGACTGACTGACGGTCACTTAGTTAATTGGATTTCTCTGTTTTTCTCTACTTTTAAGGAGACATTTTAACGGAGTCTGTGTCTGAGTGAGTCACTTTTATTATTACTTTTAACCGTTTCCACTTTTACAAATCTTCCGAAGGCAGTTTTTGTTAATAAATCACCTTAACTTTTGAAAAAGTGAAAGAAATGGACGTGGTGAGAGTTTGGAGGAATGGTAGTTTTTAGTTTTTGGACATAAAAGTGGCATTAATAGGTATATATTTTGTAAACGCAGCAGGTTGTTTATAAGTTAAATAATTAATAAACATCCAGTGACAAAAACAAATTGGATGGAGATGGGTTTTAATTCTGAAAAAATATTAAATTTAGATTTTTTTGGACAGTAAACTGAGCTAAAGCTAAATCTTTAAAGTTCCGTAAAATTTACTGAAAGTCACTTTGTGCAGTATTTTTATTTATTTGGTTTTATGTGTTATTAGCAGATTTAATTTTAAATTGTAAATAATATGACTTTATTGTGGACGATTTTGTATTTGTTATCGATTTGACAAGATGTATGTATTTGTTTACGGATGATGATGTTTCTAACTGTAATTTTGCAGGCGGAAATGAAATTAAGGCGCTAGTGGTTCAGTATCTGGACAGGAAAGAGGACTCCTGAGCAATTTTAAGGATTTATATTATAAAGAAAGCAGCTCTTTTAAGTTAAAGTAAAGTAAGGTACTGGACTACTTACTCCCCTTTTCGTATTAATTAGTATTAATTAATTTTACTACGTTTGATTTTGGTCTTAATAAATCAATTTGTCAATTTATGCTTACCTGTAAATCTTTGTTGATTATCAGGAATTTAAACTGAAAGGGGATTAGGAAACGTCACTCATGATGAAAATGATGGTACAAAGAAGTTAACTTAGCAGCCAAAATAAGTTTTTCTAAATTCACAGTCAGCCTTCAGTATCAGATAATTTGGAAATAACTATAATTGCGTTTAGTGTACAAACGAATCGATATTGATAAGCCACGCGTCTGCAGTCCCGTGTCAAAGTGTGAAACTGCAATAATTTTGGAGTTACCGTAGACGGAAGTTATTGTATTGTTACTTTGTTTACTTAAAGAGCTGGGAATTCTGAAGTTCAAAGCTTAATGGTGACCTAATTTGAGTTACATCAAGTGCAATACACCATTCGAAACAATCATGTCTTCTTCTAGCTATTATAAGGTAATTATAAATAATACGACTGAAGACCGATTAGTCGTTCTTTTGCTGTTATGAATATGATTATAATTAACATTTTCACTAATCATTTTGGAACTACCATTTTTAGGGCGACTATATTGCTCATCCTGCACTGTACGAATTGAGTCACAAGTATGGCCTTACTGCTGACCTTAGTGATGGTGGTCCCAGTATTGCTCACAAGTTGGAGGAGCTTAAAGAACATATCCGACGTGAAATAAGAAAAGAGCTGAAAATAAAAGAGGGGGCAGAAAAACTTCGGGAGGTTACAACGGATCGCAAAAGTTTGGCGGAACTGACAGCACTAGTGAAGATGTCGAATAACAAGCTCAGTGAAATGCAAGCTGAGTTACAAGAGCTGGATTATCAGTTTATCTTAACTCAAGGTGGATTCTCTATGATGGATAATGGACACAGTATGAATTTATTTCTAAGTGTTTACTCATAACGATTTGTGTGCTCAAGTTTTTAGCTTGCTTTTCGAATTTTATATAGATCGGCAAGGCTCTGTATCAGAGTATTCAAATATATCTGCCTTCGATGAACGAATGAGTGGATTGGAAAAACAACTCAGTATAGAATTAAAAGTTAAGCAAGGAGCTGAAAATATGATACAAAGCTACAGCAGCGGCAGAGAGAGAGACAAAAAACTGTTGGCGGACGCGCAACAAATGCTTCAAGATTCTAAGGCTAAAATCGATTACTTAAAGATGCGTATTTCAAAAGGTCGGCAAAATCGAGTTGACCACACAGGCGCCACAGCATCGGGAAATGGTTCAAGGCGTGGAGGTTAGTGACAGCTTTCTCTAATCTAAAATTACGGATAATTTTCTTCTATCTTTTATAACGTAAGAAAGGTGTAACTTTCTTCTCATTATTGGTCTAACTTACGTTCTCCAATTGTAGACCGTAATTCAGAGGTAGGCCTGACTCCCGTCGAAGTTAGAATAGAAGAACTTAGACATCGTTTGAGGATAGAAAAAGCAGTACATGACGGAGCCAAAAACGTCATTAGAACATTGCAGTCAGTGAAAGCAGTAGATAAAAAAGCCATGCAAGAGGTAAGAGACTATAAAACTTTTTATTCGTAACTAGTAAGTGATTAGTTCCCAGACCAGACTTACGCCAAACTCAAGTTTTAGTTTGTAATTAGCAAATGGGTATATGCATCAAAATAGCTTTTAAAATCTCTTTAATTAATGATTCAACAAGTCGTCAACGGTTTGGGTTGCAATTTCTTAAGTGCATACCAAGCCAGCATATTCACTACTTAACTGTACTGTACTGACTGTGTACTCGGTTGGTTAAATAATTCGCGTACAGCAACGTAACGAAATCTATGTAAATGCGGAGTGGAAGCTGCAAAAAACAAGCGGCTGTCAAGCACGTAGCTAATAAGTACAGAAACTGCAGTCATATGGGTGTTATCCAAAAATAGCAGGATGCAGTGTAGGGATAGCGGCATAGCTATGGACTTTCTTCCGCTCTCCTGAAGATATTTGGCTTAAAGCCCGTTTGCCAGACAAACCCAATCGAAGACATGTCTACGTTAGGATTAACTATTAAAAATTGTAAACTAACCTAGATTTGCAATCAGATAACAAACTTATCAAAGAAGGAATCAAATCAAATCTTATTTACTATCGATGAACACCGGAAATTCTTGGAATTCTGTTAACAATAACAGTCCTAGTCCTAGTGTAGTTTCTCGTCCTGAGTGGTGCATTCATGCACAACTTACAATAAGTCATCCTGCTCCTGGTTCGGTCCCCATCCCCTCTTTAGTCGCTGAGGAGAGAAATATTCCAATTTCAACAGATAATTCACTCCCTGGAGGAGGTAATAATGTCCATTTTCAATACTCTTGGACTACGAATGATGCAGGTAGGACTTTCACAGAAATTATACCTCAGGCAGCAGGCATTCAGAAGTTTGAAAGCTGGCCAAGATCATCAAGCAACAGCAATACTAATAGAAATTCAGATGATTTGAAGACAAAGCCTCTTCATCCAGATTCAGGATATAATACTGAGCACAATGCAACATTACCGTCATCCTCAAAATCGAAAGTCATTCAACCTTACGAGCGTCGCTGCAAAAGTACCTGTACAATCACTTTGTCCAATAATATTGACTGTAAGCCGGAATTTTGTTTCAAAGAAGAATCAACAATTCTGAGAAATTTCAGCGAAAAACCTTCAAAAATAGATGCAGAAACTCAAACATTTGCCACAAAAGCTGATATTAATGCAAATGGTAAACTGAACAATCATTTTGTGGCCTTTAAACCGCAACAACTCGAAAATGTTCGACGTCAAAGGCATTTTGGGGCTTCGCCTGAGTCTATTGATAGTCGTTCTCAACATTCCAGTAGAAATCCTTTTCGATTGTCCGCTAACGTTCGTGCGAAATCATCACCACCGATACGTTCATCTCAACAAAGGTAAGACGCCTGAATAGTTATGTCCAATTTATGATTCAAGACTGTTGGAATTGAACACCGTGAAACTTATCTTCTGCAGAAGTAAACCGGCCCAGCCTCGTACAGTACATATCGATGTATACTGCACTGGATCTGATGCCTCCACAAATACCGAAGACAATTCGTCCTCAGATGAAAGATCGTCTACTCCTGAAACGGTGTATGATTCTAAACAGTACAAGATCTTCCATCAGCAAAAAAGAAACGAGTTACCAGCTCATTTGGACGGGAAAAAGCCACTTAACATTTGCTCACCCATATCTCCCCTGCCTCCGTTTAATGTAGGAAGATCTCGTGTGTCTATTGATCCTAAAAATTTAAACAAGCCAGTGGAATTCCGATTTATTAGTCCAACCAACTATGTTCCTGACAACCAGATTCCTCAAAATGTGACCTCACAAAAAGAGGAAGAGAAGCATAGTAATCAAACCCTTAGGAAGGATAAATCAAATGATACTCTTTGTAGTACACTGAGTAGTAATTATCCATCTACGATTGCTGAATTGTCTCGGGGGTCAACATGTTCTTCTTTGGTGTCTGGTTGGTCTTATAAGGAAACTGCTAGCAGCGTAAGCTCATGGAAAGAAGATTCTTCATTATCACGGGCACACTCGGAGGTCAGATCTTATTCTTATGAGTACGAAGACAGTTTGGACGATCTTGAGACAATTCCTTTTGTGAAAGAGAAAACGAAGGAGATGGAAAAAAATATTAATTTCGACAAGGATGACCAATGGTGGATTAATTATGTATTTAACCAGTTAAGTACCAATGGTAAGCGTTTCAAAGAAATCCAATGTAGTATCAGTGAACTGTAGTGGTATCCTAAGTCAGATAAACTTTCTTCTGTAGATTTCGTGGACAAATGCGATACAAATGACACAGAGAGGGATAAAGGGTTAATCCACGTAGACGAGCAGTTTGAAGAGAGCGACGAATTCAAATCAAACCTTGTCAACATGAAGCGCTTATCATATCCAAATGCAAATCTTACTGATGGAAAAGTCATTACTCCATTTATGGATTCAGAAACAGTTGCTCACAACTTCTCCTACTTAGGCACCGCGACTAAATTCGGACCCGTTGTAAAAGGGTTCAGAAAACCAGGACATCACATAACAGGCCCAGCTAGAAATCCGCATTGTCCGTGTGACCACTGTTGTACGCACTTTAAGAACCAAGATGAACAGTACAACGAAGCAGTAAACTGCAGAATTAGAGCATTTTCCCTTGGTCACGGAGAGTCACTTAAAACTAAATCTTTTCTGCACAGCACCAACTGCAACAGCTCATCCTATGACAGTCTTAATATTATTTAAAAGAGTCAATTAAAATTTCTGTGCAACAAACGTAATTTATACCTAACCAGGGCTGATATAATAAAGATGTTAATTGTGTGTAAATATATGTGCGTTTCTAAAGCTGTGTATATTTTAATATGAACTTAAACGCCACATTTGAGATACGTAGTTTTAATGATTTTTAGCTGTTCGCTCAAATGTAGCAACCTCTGAAATGTTTATTTTGTATTTTAGGCTCAAAGTAACTTGCTGGAATCCAGTCAGAAAATTGACCTGCTTCGACTAGCACTGGAAACAAAGCTTCTAGAAATTAAAGCTGATACTAGGAAAACGAAAGAGCTGAGACAAGAACTGGAACTAACTTCACCCCATAGTCATAACTCTATACACTCTTTTGATGCTCTCAATCCCTCTAATCGCGTTAGTGCAACTTCAATTAGTAAATGCGCTGCTGTCACTGGGAAGTTAGAAGTAAGGCTGATGGGATGTCAAGACCTCTTGGAGGAAGTTCCTGGTAGATCAAAAAGTAGGGACTCTGCCAGTCCTGCGGATTTAAAAGCATTCATGAAAGGTGTAACTGGGAGAAGTTCATCCAAATCGTACAGTATTAAGGATGAGACGAGCAGTAAGTTTTAGTTTTCGGCAAATTTTAATTTGCATGCGCATGTTGAGACAGAGTTGTTAATACACAGTATTGATTTTATATATAATTGATGCTTTTACATTATACCTTCTCTTACCCTAATCTTTACCCACTACTGCAATGATCTCTGGACCTCACCTCTGATAATATTCTTGGTTACTCAAATCAATCAGTAAGTGGTCCAGTTGGAACGGGATGCTTTGGTGCTGCTTCGAATTCCGTAGAAGATGTGAGGAGTAAGTACGCTGGTTAGCATTAGCTACATCATATTGGTGTTTGCCCACCATATGCAGCTTCTTTCTGTTACATCCCACACCAGAATCTTTGCTGTACTAGACGACAGATATTGAGCTTTGATTTCTTAGTTTTAGAATTTAGTTCTATGAAATGATTTTCCGAAGTTGCTTAGCCTTTCTTGTGCATTGTCTTTTGTACATTTTACTTTGACTTTTATAGTAGATGTATATATTTAAAAAAAGCTTGCTTCACTACTCGCCCTATAGTTTTCTGCGTGAAACTTAGTTCACAGCTTGGCATTAGTAAGCAATTATAAAAAAAAACTTTTTAATTAGCCTTACATTCAAATTGAACCCTAATTTAGTTATTGTTGTGTGTATGTTGCAAAATTGTACTGCTTTCAAAGGTGAGTTTATGCATTTGCAATAAATGTATTTAATTATTTCACTCTAGATGATATTATGGCGGTGTTGAAGCTAGATAATCAGACTGTGGGTCAGACAAGTTGGAAAGCTTGCTCGCAGCAAGCATGGGATCAAAGATTTAGCATTGACTTGGATAAGTCTAGAGAACTGGAAATCGATGTGTACTGGAAAGATTGGAGATCCCTTTGTGCCGTAAAATTTCTTCGCTTGGAGGAATTCATTGACGACGTTCGTCATGGAATGGCCTTACAATTAGAGCCTCAAGGCCTTCTCTTTGCTGAAGTATGATTTTTTTTAAATGAATTTTCATATGCGTTAGATTGGAACTTTAAAATGTAACAAATAATTGTGTATTTATCTTCTAGATAAAATTTTTAAATCCAATGATCTCAAGAAAGCCGAAATTGCAGCGTCAGCGAAAAATATTTAAGCAGCAAGGAAAAAATGTTCCCCGACCTACCCAACTAAATATTAATGTTGCCACTTGGGGAAGATTAATTAAGAGATCAACGATGCCTCCGACACCGACAACACCAACTGCAGGGCCGAGTTCAACTACTCTTTCTATTCATTCGCAGCAATCTAATATACTCAACAATAACTCAGCTCAATGTAAAACCAAATTCCTTTGTACTTTTTAGTATTTGGATTCGAGGATGTTTCTGTAACTTTATTTTGCACTCCATAGCTCCGCCTAGGCCACCGAAGTTAGACTTATCGCAGATTCCATCAAAAGCAGATGTTATTATTGAGTTAAAAACTAATGAAATGCGAACCTTTGGAGCAGACAAATCGATTCCTTCCACACCTTCTACACCATACACGCAGCTTGTAACAACACCTTCCGAAATAGAAGTTTGTGTAAGTTTTTTCAAATAGTTTGCTTATCTTATAGAGATGGCTGTCTTTCTAAAACAAAGCACCAATTTCTTCACGTTACTGTAGCGTAGGTAGTTTCTATCATGACGGAACAAAGTTACTGAGCTGCCATTGTTCATGAGTATTGCTCAGTGGACCTTGTGATATCTTGTGTGAGGGGATTATAGATTATTTATAGTATTTCTAGTCAACTCGGTACGGTTGACAGTGCAATTACTTTGCTTGTTCTTGAGTGCAGTTATCCAACGAAATATTAGCTTTCGACAGTTGTGGGTGACCTATTCTAGAATTATATTCTTATTCAGGTTTGGGTTATGTGTAGAATTTTAATAGTCAGCTAGATTATGCCTGTTCCATCGCACATACTTTCAAATTCAGTCACCAAGTTATGACATAAGTCCAATTGGGGTTTTAGAACATGTTCCAAGAGTGGAAATTGCTGCAGAGTTCTTTGGTGTGTGAGATTGTCGATGGAGATGATGACATGGATGGTGGTGGGGATTACACATCTTACGATGAACCTTATGTCGACTATCCTGATGATGAGGTTGAGGTATTCTAACGTTTTGGATAATCGAAATAACAAAATCAAAATTTCTATTTCTTGTTTTGGGGAACTTATAAACAGTATTTAATACACTTATTTTAGTGTGGGAAACGTGTATGTATGTAGGAGCGAGTATGATTTAACTCTAACAAAACAAAATTCATACAAAAAAGCTTTCGCATAAATATCAGAGGGTGAATTTCTAAATTGCCTAACATTAACTAATTTTTTTAATGCTATTTAATAATTCTACACTGCTCTTGAGTACTTTTTCTGTCAGAGTCGTGTCTTTTATGATAAGTATTCTTCGCTTTTAGTTAAAAAATACTGTAAGAAATCGTCACGTGTATAAATGAAAGCAATATTATTTTTATTGTTTTCAGACTCCAACACTAGAAATTCGACCTCCTATCCCTCCGCCTCGTTTACCAGAACCTTTACCTATTTTTGAGGCTCGAAGAATGAGCAAATTTGTTGGGATGAACTTTGATAATTTTAGGCTAATAAGTGTTCTTGGAAGAGGTCATTTTGGAAAGGTATGTTGATTATGAATTCTTACCGTGACGCTCGGAAGATAGATAAGAGATATTGGATGTTTAAGCTTAATTTTGAATACTATATAGTGTTACAGGAAAATGTTTGTTATTTCAGGTAATACTTGGACAGTACAAAAACACAGGGGAGTATTTTGCCTTAAAAGCTTTAAAGAAAGGTGATATCATATCTCGAGAAGAAGTGGAGTCTTTATTGGCTGAGAAACGAATTTTTGAAATCGCCAATTCCGTCCGTCATCCATTCTTGGTGAATTTGTTTGCCTGTTTCCAAACCGAACAGCATGTGATATTTGTGATGGAATACGCTGCTGGTGGAGATTTGATGATGCATATTCATGCCGATGTATTTACTGAAGAAAGAGCTGTTTTTTATGCAGCTTGTGTCACCCTTGGAATGCAGTTTCTTCATGAAAATAAAATAATATATCGAGATTTAAAACTCGATAATTTATTGTTAGATACGGATGGTTATGTTAAAATGGCAGATTTTGGCCTTTGTAAAGAAGGTATTGGTTTTGGCGACAGAACAAACACGTTTTGCGGAACACCAGGTATATTAAAAAAAACTCTATTATTACTATTACTGTTCTTTTTTGGTGCATTTTTCTGAATTTTTTTATATTTGTTTTAGAATTTCTTGCACCAGAAGTTTTAACTGAGCCGTCTTACACGCGAGCTGTTGATTGGTGGGGATTAGGAGTTCTCATCTATGAAATGCTTGTTGGGGAATCTCCTTTTCCAGGCGACGATGAAGAGGAGGTATTCGATGCTATCGTGTATGAAGAAGTCCGATATCCTAGATCCTTGTCTTTAGAGGCTATTGCTATAATGCGAAGGTAATTTTTCAGACTCCTTAACCTCCGATGATACGGTACAATTTGACAGGAATTATTTATTGTTCGCAGGCTTCTGAGAAAGAATCCAGAGCGAAGATTAGGTTCATCAGAAAGGGATGCCGAAGATGTGAAAAAGCAAGCTTTTTTTAGAAATATTCATTGGGAGGATCTTCTGGCAAGAAAAGTGCAGCCACCTTTTATACCAGTTGTAAAAAATATGGAAGATGTGTCTAACTTTGACGAAGAATTTACATCGGAGAAAGCCGTCCTAACTCCTCCCAAAGAACCATATCCGTTAACTGAAGTTCACCAGGGCATGTTTAAGGAATTCGATTACATGGCTGATTGGTGCTAGTACGTATGAACTACTATTTTGATGTAAGGCGTTTCTTATCTTTGACTATCTTGTTATATTATTGTAGGCGAAATGTATGGGCCTTTTTCTGCATTTAATTTAAACGTTATATTAATACTGTAATTTAAGGATAGAACTAGAATCGATACGTCCTCAGTGCTTTTAACTAGGTTGTATAATTAATAGTGATAAACCAGCTTAGACATGAATTTTAATTTTGCATAGAATTTTGGAGCGAATGAGTTGATAGTGAAGTACTTTTTCTAGAATCCGAATCCCTGACTTCTGACTATCACCAAGCTAGTATATAATATCGTCTCTTGTCTTGATCATTCTAAGCGAAAGTGTTTGAATTAATTTATATATGAGCCTAACACTTGAGCCTTATAAATCCATTTTAATAAGTATTAAATGTCAACAAGAACAAAGGTATACACATAACGTAAATTAAAATGTACCGTAACGAAAGGGTGGTTAGCTCAAAACTGCTCAACAGTAATAAAAGATATCATAATATGAATCAATGCAGGGGTAGTCTTTCCTTCTATTTTTCTCTCATGCAAATAATCCAACGATTCAGATACTTTTTATTACAGCTTTATTTTGACGTGCTGGTACGGCAAGCATAAGATTTATTGAGATTATCATAGTCAATTTACGCCATAATATTTCGATTCTTTCAAACAGTCATAACTAATATCTGAAGTTTGAAGATTTCCAGGACAGGGTCAAGTATACAAAATAAGGAAAATTATCTTGAGTTCAATACTTTAAGAGAAATGCTACTTCAATGATTAGATGCATCAGTCGCAATAAAACTAACTGGGACTTCTGATCAATTTTTGTTAGCCAACTTGTACAATGGCTCACGACGGAAATGAACTTATCCGCTTAGATAAATTGAAACATCTTTTACAAACATTTAATTTCAGTGTGCCTAACAAATTAATTTTTATATTGAATGGTACAGAACTAAAAGAGGTTATAATGAGAAAATAAATCAAATCGTGGGAACTAGATACTCCTTTATATTCCTTACAAGTAGATAATTCACAGTACTGAAAAAGTAACTATCGAAAATAAGGTAAGATATAATAACATCTCTCGGATTACTACTACCCCTCGCAATCAAAATCAAAACCTAAGATATCAAGTATTCAATAATTGCCCTTTAGATTGTCACCAATTTTAAAGATCGTCTAACGTTCATGAATCACAAATGGAATGTCAACATCGTTCTCACGCACCATGCATATTGGGCGTCCATGTACACAAAGGACAGTGTGAATATCTACAGATCAAATAACAACATAAATACGATTTTATAGACAACAATACGAAAACGAGTTCTAAATTGAATAATTCAATTGATGAAATCAAATCGCTGACAACCTTTACAAAATATAAAGCTACAGCTACCGTCGTTAATTTGTACCTCCTAAATAATTTATAATCTACTGGACATCTCTAGTTCTCTAGCAGGATGCACATCATTTATATAATTAATCCCTTAAAGACGGGAACCTGTCAAAGTTACTATTATGCGTAATATGAAAAACAACGTAATTACATTACCATTAGCTTAATTATCTAAATCAACGTTTACGTAGGACCTAAATAAGCAATACTTTAAATATGTAATATAACCCCAATTTCCCAACATCCCAATAAGAAAGTATCCATAGGCCACTACGAAAGTTCCCTAAAGATCCCAACTATACCCACTACCACTACATAGAAAAATAGATTGTACAGCTTTAAATGAATTTCAGTTCACTAATTAACTTCAAGTACCCCTCGAGTTTCCCCCTGCACTCTTTCGAGTGTTCTGCTATATTATAGATTAATTAGTAGATGTGATTAGGTACACAAGTTTTTAAACATGAAAGTGTAAGACTATTTCCCAAGAGAATCAAACAAATATAGAAATGGGAAATCAGGAAGTATAATCTATAAAAAATAATCAAAACCCACCACCTTTCGTGATCACAGATTTGCCTCTTCTCTTATCTCCAGTAATTTGAAGATTCTCTTTCACAACAACAAGAATGTCTCCAAAAATATACTTTGTATTTTTTTACTATCAAAATCTAGCCTCTTGAAGAGCTAACAACCTTCTTAGCTCCGATATCCTCTCCTTTAGACAAATATACCTTTTTATTTCTTTCGCTCTGTACACTTTCCAATGGCTTTATACCGTCCAAAACTGCACGATAGTGAGTATCCATATTTGTTTAACAAACCGAAGGTCTTAAATTTAAATTAACGGCTCTTGGGGAGACTAAATTATACTATTTTCTCTTCGCATGAAGCATTTCCATGAGTAGAGTCTGAGTTGGAGCTCCGCCATTGATGTGCTTAAAGTAAAGGTAGTCTTCACCCCGTGATGCCACTTGCCTGATTTCAGGCAAAAGAGTAAGTAGTTTGGTAAACTTTTCCTGCAAAAAAATGGTGTGAATTAAAACGTTACCCGAATAAACAAATTTATACCTCAGGGAACCTGAAACGTGTCACTTACTTGAACTTGGGGGTAACAATTAATGCAGTAAGTAAGCAGAGACTGCTGCACATGGTCATGAGTTTCCTGTACATGCTTTCTACTCATTAATCCCTTTACATCTGAAATTTGTAATGCAAAAAATTGTTTTTAAATCTGCTCAAAATCAGGCATAAATGCAGCTACCTTTTTTCTGCAACCCCCAAACTAACCTGGATTTAATAACAGAAGGAACTTTAAGCATATATAGTCTCCCAGGTCGAATTTGATTTCCTGAAGTTTCATGGTGACATCATTAAAACGATCTACGGACGCTGGCACACCCAAAAGGGCAAGAGATAGCAGATCAAACTTCTGGCCATTCGGAAGGGGTGCATCATCCGGGAGATGGTTATGCATTCGATGGTGAATGTGATCGAGGACCAGCATATCTGACCATGAATATTGTAATAATTTCATCTGATCATCAACCTAAAAATAGTTTAGAAAAATAGGTTTACAACTTTTTTTTACTTAACTCTTTCTCATGGGAAAATTCTATGTAATTGGTAACCCTTTATGACTAGTTTTAAAAAGAAGCTAAAAAAGGTAGCGCTTTGGAGTTTTTCATGCCATGGATTAAAAGAAATGTATTTATACAGAATGGTATATTGGATAAAATAAGTGAGAGGCTTGTAAGAATAATGGCAAGCGTAAAGCGTCATGGGGCATGCATTGCAGTTTAGTTTAGCGTAGAAGGTGGTTTGGTTATAATAAACTATCTAGAGATAAGGTGATTTAGTGGGAAAAATAAGCACAGGTTTGATGATAAATGCCCTAACGAAAGCCTTCAATGGTGAATCGCCTTGACACATTTCCTTACTAGAGTAATTGGGTCAATGACATAAGCATAACAAGCGAGTTATTTTTACGATCTACTCCATATATATTCCTTCACATTATTTAGTAAGACACTGAGCGTTTATAATGTAACGACCACAGGAATATAGCGTGGTGTGGGGTATGCATTCTGGTGGATTAGCTTACTTTTACTTTCTTACTAATGGTCCACTACATAATCTAACGTTGGTTGGTGGACTTGAGGTTCATTACATATTTAAGAAAGACAAGTGAAGGGCTCAAATCAAATAGTAATCTAGGTTCTAGAGCATATGGGGCCTTATACGCCTGAGGCATTTTAGTCTAAACAATGTCAACCTTACGAGAGACTACAGCTTCAATATAAGCTCTTTTTAAAGTTCTTTCTTAGCTAAAGTAAAGCCATATATTTAAGCGTATTTACATGAGTTGCGAGGGCTAAAATTGCGTAAAGTTTTTATTCGGAGAGAGTGTAGGAATGACATATTTATATGGATTATAATAAAATACCTTTAGGTCTTTGAAAAAGATGGAATTCCGAGCCCAATCCACCTGGGCGAAGAGGTTTTGATCTAGAACTTTGCAGAGTAGCTCGAATAGGTCAACTTCACACTGATTGTAGGTCTGGTTCTGCAAAAGATTAAATAAAGAATGCTGCCATTCCTTATCGTCAAGAGAGGTGAGGAGGTCCCGGACCAAGGGTGGCACTTTCCCTCCGATACTCGAGCTATTTGTCGAATTCTGTCCCGAGGATCCATGGTTGTCCCCCACACTGACCAAATGACCCTGCAGAAATGATTTTGATTGCTTGTAATTCTCGTATTGAGATCCAGGGGTCATCATAATGGACCCTACCTGTGAGGGATCGTTGCCTCCGGGGTGATTAACTACTGATGAATTACTAGCAGATGTGTTACTAGAATCGTAGATAAAGTGTTTATTTGAGGATGAGTTCGGCGAGGTTGAAGATGTGGCCCAGATCTTAGGGTCCGACAGGTTAATGCTGGATTGACCCGATCCATTTACCATCCCCAGGGCGGCCAAAGGTGATGGGGAAGAGTCTGGTGAGGATGTTAGCGAGGATACCTAGCAGATTTACGGAAGAGACAAAGTGCCAACATATGCGGTTTGATTAAATCAGTTTCGAAATAAAGTTCATGAGTTTGTCTACCTGAGGTATTTGGATTTCTTGCTTGATCGTCACTCCTTGACCATAGCCTGAGCTGCTACTGTAACTTAGTGGGATTGAATCGGAAACGATGGCAAGGCCCTGTTGACGGGCCTGTTGGATGGCTAACTGACGTTGGCGCATCAGTTGCAGCTTCCGGGCTCTATCGCGCTTGTACATCGGTCCGAATTTATTCCTTCCTCCACGCATTCGGTCAGCACGAACCGCTATATTTTCATGGGAAAAAATTCATCAAAATCACGCTTTTATTCTAAGATAATTTACAATTAGCTAAGGAACGTCACGGCTTATTCCTTAAAACAATTTTCTCACTTATCATTTAATATAAATTCTATGAAACGTCCAAACATGTATCACAATAACAAAAGGCATTAAATGAGTCCAATCTTTGTAGTCTTAATACCTGACGATAATTATCATGTGCTCGTCGAATCAGCATTAAGCATACTAACCATAATCATACTACCATTCTACATTAATCGCATCGGAGCTACATTTCAAGTACTTTGGGGTAACAGCCCCCCAAAGAGAATGTTTACTGTTACTGATAATGAAACAATGATGATGTAGCTGTACAGAGGAATGATGAGAGAATCATGCAGAATATTTTATAGCCGATGATAGTTGTCTGAGAATGAGTTTGGTTTAGGGCACGCTAAATAACTATCGCTTGAATAAGAATCGACCATGACACATATTCCATAAAAAACATCAAATGGGATTCGTTTTCATTCTGTTGTTACTCTATCTAACTGCCTATCTCACTTAGTGAATATAAAATCACACGAGAATCCAATGGATGGATCCAATCCAACGAAAGTGAATGCTTTTTCGTGAATAATAATTTAATAAAAGCTTGTAACTCTCTGTGTAACGTAAAGATAGTATTTTAAAGTGAGCATTTTATACAAACTTCGTTATGGAGTTCCTAAGTCCTCTATTCGGCATATTCTCATAAAAATTCATTAAATTCTATAAATTGATGCTCGCAGCCTTATCAGACTTTAAATATGGTTTCAGAAGAATAAAATAAAAATGACATCTCTACAATATGCTGCAGATTTATGCTAGGAGTAGATTGGTATACGAATGCATTTTATTCAGTTGTGTGTGCAAGATTTCATGACACAGTTTAATCTTGCATATTACAAGCATGCATTGCAGCTAGAACGACATGTTCCACCTTCGCTTTTAAAACTGTTATCACTCCTAAAAGTTTTCACATTGCATTTGTGATCTTAAACTAAACTAAGTTGACTTACAATTTTGTTAAAGGTTCATCAGAATAATATTGGTTCTTGTGTTCAACGTTACGTTACGTTGCGTTGTTGTAATGCAGTGATTTTATGCGTAAAAATCTGAACTATATTAACATAGGTCCTACTGCAACTACCCCCAACTTCCTCCCGTCATCCCCCATAAATACACAAAAGGTATGTCTCACCCTTTATTGCATTATCCGCTCTTGTGCAACAATTCTTCAAAGCCATGACTAACTTTCATTTTCAAAAACAAATCTCATCTCTTTACTACAACATACCCTTAAGTAAGCATGCCCTACTCCTACCTTGCAGGTACCTATCTCTCCACTGGTGGATGCTAAATGGGATATCTTTACCTAGTAATATTTATCTACCTTCCCTTCCAATCTCATCTCCAATAATATAGCCCTTTAATAGACCAAGACAACTAACTCATCTTTATGTGTGTACCTAGCTCAATATTTCGACATTCTTACGCAATTATGCAAACTTCAAGTGTAAACTGCAACCTATTTTAAACCAGGTCTTGAGTCGTTAGAACTTTAGGACAATCGTTACTTGAGCTAATATATATTCTGAGGAGCCCATTTTACTTCACCAGGAATTGTTGGGAAATTAGATTTTAATATTAAATGCAAGCAAGACCATTATGCATTTTTAGTACCATTCCTATTTAACAGTTTAGAGTAAACAAGGGTTGATGAAATGGAATGTACTGAAATTATGACGCTAGTTCTTCGTTTAGATTCGATTATGTGGATTGGGTATATACCGAAATGCAATGGCAGAATATGTAGGAGGTTTATGGTATGCTGAGCATACGTAATGCGATGAGTCTTTCTAAAGTTTTACAGCTTACTTTGCCCAATTTATCAATAGGTTTGGCTACTAGTCAAAAATGTTCTTAGTTAAGGACCGAATTAGGCGAATTCTGATAAAATTAGATAGTCTTGTTTAGCATCCTAACCTTAGAATGCGTGTTTACAAGTGTAAGCTAATGGGAATGGGTAAGATTTGTTGCAAGATTCCAAATTCGAGTCATATTCTTTTACTATTTTACTATAGTGTGAGAACTTTGTAACGGAGTTACTGACTGAGGCTACAGCTTTGATTACAATTGTTAAGGTCGCATGCTACACATTAATTGTTTTTTGCTCTGCATTGCGTTCTGTTCTGATAATTCTCAACCTGATTCTATCTCTCTTTGTTCACAATGGTGTAATTTGATGATATAATTCATGAAATCCATTATGGAATCGCTCGCTTTTTGCTTACCTTCTAGCTTCATTCCAACTTCTAGACACTTTTGAAATCGGCAGTATGGACATCTCTTACGTTGGGTTTTATCAATATGACAATTCCTATCAGCAACACAGGTATACACCTTCTTGTTCTGGACGGTGCGCTTAAAGAAGCCTTTACAAGACTCGCAGGTAAGAAGTCCATAATGGTAGCCCGAAACTTTGTCACCACAAACTGGACATAATTCTTCGATCCCTTCTTTAGTGTCGGGCGCGTCATGACTCACGGCAGCGGTATACTCTAGGCCACTTTGTGTAGCACCGGCTGACTGACTTGTGGCTGCAAGTTACAATTAAAAACAATTTAATTCATGAAATTGTTAATTTGAGACTTCTCTGAGCAAGGATTTCCAACGACTCGATCATACCTCAAACTTGGTCAAATCTGAATTTATTTACCAATGGATTCGTACCTAAGATTATACAACTTTACGAGTAGGTTATCAGGATTTTTTTTTATTTTTAAGACTCAATGTTTTCATTGCCTATGCCTTTCTAAGTATGCCTAGGTTTCGCAATGTCTACGCATTTAGATGGTCATCGTAATTGTCGTTAAACCATATTATTATTTAAATACGGACCCAACAAGTAGTTACGTCTTTAGAAATTAAAGATTAAAAATAAACGGGCTAGTAAAAGATTAAACATTCACTCTATACCAATATTTTGAAAGTGAATTAAAATTAGGTCCATTTTTCCTACTCTATTGGTAGTAAAATAATGTTAGGACATCAATTACTATTTTTATTACCATTGGGACAGGATTGCATATTGCATAGTGTATGAACCGTCACCAAGATTCGGAACAGAATAGTATGCTTTTAGTAGGCTTTACTCATGCACCAGTAAGATATATGGTTCATTTATATTAAAATATGTCATAATTTTGCACAAAGCAGATAACTAGTATTAAATCCTTCGAAATAACCATTCTACTCTCCTTACAAGCTACTAGTAAGTCTGCAAGTGGTGGTGGTGATAATACTACATCATGGAGACTTGATAACACGATGAATACGTGAAAGCAAAACTATCTCACGTAGTAGTGATAATGCTAATGCTACAAACAACTAGCAATGCACTGCAGCAGGAGCAGAATGAAAACTGGGTTACAACCATCATAACATAACACTTACGTTATTATTACACACACTAACTTAACATACAACAACTTAATCCTCTTTTGCTATTCTAATTCTGGCATTAAAACAAAAAGACTAGAAGGCTCATCGCATCTTGTCATGAAAGACAACGAGTGAATTGGGAAATCATCACACATTACTATGTTATGAAGATTAACTAAATGCATACATCAAAAACTCATAAAGTGAACGATTATTTTCATCTTTCAAAACTTAACGTCATAGATGCACTGGATACCTTTTACCGAGTAGCATACAGACCACTTGAGACTAGATTAATAAGTGTCCATCCGTTTGGTACTGTTGACCAAATAACCACTGGATAAATATTTACTACCCTACAAAATAAGCTATGCAATGGTATGGTTAGCTAGTGAAGAGCAAAAAGTGCAGAAACATGGTATGGTAATGTCAAGTTCGTAAATACCAACCCTAACGCTTACAATAAAGGGTTTTATTTAGTTTTATTCCTTTCTTATCAGATTATATGTAGTTTAGGCCCAAAAGAAGGATGAATATGCTGCCTGACACAAGTTGTTTTTCATTCTGAGAAACCCTTTACATTTTCTTCAACAACAAAAGGGTTTCCAGGGTCAAAGTATAGATTTTAAACCAAATAGGCCGACCAGTTAAGAAATTATAGTTTAGCCGATATTAGTATATTCATCTTAAGGGATACGCATTATTACAAGCAATACCGTTGAGATAAAGGAGTGGTTGATTCCTATTAGGAATCAACCTTCATAGGGATTTCCTACGAAGATGCAAAATTTCATAATCATATTCTTTAAAGATGTTATATATCTACCTGAATGATAAATATTGTATCCATGATCCATGGAGTGAATTCCAGGATGCGGGGCAGTAGTAAGTAATCCATGATGATGACTTATATTGGTATTATGAAGCTGATGATCCGACCACATATTAGAAGATGAATGATGGACTAAATTAGGTGGAGTTGGGGAATGTCCACTAAGAGTAGGACTCAAGTTAAACGGACTCATTGGCAAGTCCATTGCAAAGCCGAGCAGATTTTTCACTCACGAAGACGCTCTGCTAATATTTAGTATGTGTATCTTATTCAACTATTGAACGACTCTCTGGTCTTTTCAATTGGTCTAGTAACGGGTATTTAACAAAAGTTAACCAGAGTAAGAGCTCTGGATCCAACCATGCTTTTAAACTTCAAAAGTCAGTACTAAAGATGGAGTAAATATTTTGTTTTATACTGCCTTGTTTATTTCAACAACTAAAACATGCAGTTTCAGATCAATATTTTTCTCAGTAAATCTCGTAAAAATAAGGGACTTTAATAAAATTTGAAATACACAGTATTAGAAAAAGTCTATTTTTATGTCAAATGGTTGTTTTTTATATAGAATACCAATCTAAGTTGTGCTTCAGCAGGTACTAGTTAAACTCCTTGGTAAAAGTAAAGGCGATGATTGTTATATTATCATGTACGCTAATGGATAGCGAGAGGGGTCTTGAGTTAAAATTTGCACAAGAATTCACTCCGGCGAAAAGTGGCACAGACAGACAGTGAATTTGCAATGTTACGTCACACAATGCTTCGCAATAATCAGCAACAGCAACGCTGTGTCTACTCTTATGTAGCAGAACCTACGAACGACCCAATGCAGCAGCAGATTACTCTTTTTTTTACAGATACAGACAAGTCATAGTTGTGTAGTTTGAGATGAGATAGTTGGGGATAGTTAAGGCACGTTTGATCTTCAACCAATTCCTTATTTTTCAATAATTTTTTCTGATATTTTGCATATAGAATGTCACTTTTAAATCAGTCTTAGCCAATATTTCTAGGTCCCCTTCCAGTAAAATGATCAAAGATAAATGCAGATGAATGATGGTTCCAATCTAGAACAAAATTTTCCATTCTCGCACAACACTTTCCAAGTCCTGTTCAAACCATTTCCTCAGATGGATTAAGCTCTGCCCTGTTCCAATATTTGCGTGTAGTAAAATTTTCGAAACTGTACTACAATTCCCAGCTATTATTATCCTAGCATGAAGAACTTTTTTACACTATTGTAATAATACTTTTTATTGATATAGCAAGTAAAAACTGTAGAATATGTACAATGAAAGGGAGAGTGTCACTTATCAGAGCTCACAGATTAATCGACAGTTCACCGGTGGATTCAGCAACTCAAATGAAATTGAGTTCAACCGTTCCGTACAAAGATATAATGACAAATGGTTGTGTCTTTTTGTGCAGGACACAAGTTTGAGGATGGCAGGTAGTTGAAGGATTAGTAAGGAAGGATGTGACGAGAATAGAGAAGATCAGGAGTGAGGTACTTGTATTACAGTGAAGCAGTCCGAGTACTGCTTCTGTAAGGATCGACCGATGTTCGAAACACGTCAAGCCCGTTCCTTAGCCAAGTTGCAAATGCAGTGCAGAGAATTGAGTGAAAGTGTTCTGTTTTTGTGAATCGGCCTACTTTGCAAATCTATGTCTATGTTAGCTAACACCCTACCAAAACTCCACGCAGCATTGATCTAACTAACTGCTCATAACAGTGCTCAGTCACTATTATGCACTGAATCTACCCCCAATTCCAACTACATAACTAACATAGTTTACCAACTTGTATAATACTTTACGGCTGAGAAAACCCTATTAACTTTAACTCCAACTGATGTGAGCCTTATGCGATCATCGGCGAACGAAGGATTATATCAGGACTGCTGCACCGTAATAAGAATACTACATTTTAGTCGTAAAAGTAAGTAGTAGCCGTCACGATATTGTATTATGAACAACGACACATTGGCACAGCGCAGACTGCATCCAATATCAAACCATTGTAGTACGTACTTATTGATGCCAGCCAACAGTTAGTTTCGTATAGTTAAAGCCATCCCAAACTCCAAAATTTTGAACCCTTCCAATAACAACAATACACATCGCTTTCAGTTTCATTTGAGTTAAGCATAGTATATTGTAAGCAGTAACTCCGTCCATAGTTTTTAACCATCGTTAGTTAACTACGTCCCAGCCCCAGCTCATGATACCTTATGCTGCTCATCGTTGTGTTATTTGTTATCACCAGTAGTGCACTGGGACAAGGGCTTTAAAGCCGTTTTGTATGTATAATTTGAACATCATCATGGTTTAGTTGCTACTACTGCATCAGGATGATAGTGAAAAATAGATAGTGTTAAAGATAGTAAGAGTAAGTAATTCCAACTGCCCCCTGCCCCTCCTCCTTGATATCGAGATCGAAAGTGTTTCCCATATCCCGACTCTCCTGGATCATGCACCCACAACCACTCCAATCGTTCCCTCATCCTGGCCTACTGACCTACTTTTGCCAAAACTCAGCTCAGCACTCCTTTTATATTTATATCGTTGTCGTACCATCCTGCCTTTTTAGTGGAAATGTAGTATGATGGTAAACCAACTACTACTCGAGATCCTTTTTCTTATTCACTACTCTCTGCCTTTCAACCACTTTTATATAACAGTGTGTGCATCGTACAACAGGAACCATGCATAGGCATGAATGTATTTTACCATCAAAGCATAATTTTTACTATCCTCCACAACCATCGGCAAACCAGCTATTGCCATTTCTATACAAACATGAGCCGTGCTTAACAATATCTGCATGTCAAATGAAATTTTATACGTCGCTGCACTCTATTTGTAGCATATAGTTCAAAACTTTTTCATACGACGTTTATTACAATTCAGAGGAAAAGGTTGGGATTGAAAAGTAGATTCTAGTAGTATAGGACGGTGTATTTTACGTTTGATTAATTGGACCGAGAAATTAATTAAATGATAGGTTCAGAGCTTAACATATAAATGGCTGTTTTTAAAGAAGAGAAGAATAAAAAAAAAGTGTGTAGGATAATAAAAAGTAGTACTAACGTATAAAGAATGAGAAAGGGTATAGGTAGTAATGATAATGATCGTGTTGTAATTTTGGTTATTATGGTCATATTGAGTCTGAGGATTCGATTGTATAAATGTGATAATAACCCAGTCCTACTTCTGTCCCTTGCCCTATTTCTCAACTGATCCTTAGATTCCTCACTCGATCAGTTCTACTTTCTTTCCTTCTGATGGATCCTATTTACATTTACTCTCGAATTTGATGACAATAAACCCAAGGGTCTTTTTAGTACACTGTTTCAGCCATACAGACATCTATCTATCGTTTATAACGACCACCACTTGCTTGTTATTCGGTCATCATAAGGACTTGTATTGATTGACGAGGGAACTATGCAAGACATTTTCCATTCCCTCCACTCGTCCTTTCTTTTGTAAAAGTGAATCCTTTAATCAAAAGTCTCACTTCCATTTTTAACCCAAAACCCAACTTCCAATATAGCATAAAATAAACTCATAAATCTTCTCACAGCCCTAAACATGCATAGCTGTAGGCTGTAGGTAAGAGTAAATATACCTTATCTTCTATGGGTCGTCGGAAATTTGTATAGCTATACGTAGTATCGAACCCTATTTATAACAATATGAAACTGATGGATGGTCATGCATTTCCCATTCATTACATTATTATGTGGGAATCCTAATCCAGTATCGTCTAAGGAAAAAGTTAGAGAGTGAGTTTACTATTTTTCTAATTGTGTCAAGATTAACCATTCCCCAACAATCTAAATGCAGCAGACCTAGCTAGATATAGGAGAATAGTTGGTAACTCTCACTCTCATCCTTGTATACAAATCCTTTAATATTTTTACGATGCACTGCACTTACTCAGTGCTGACTGTTATTGACTAAATATTGAAAACAGGATAGTAACTTGGGTCATTTTATTGCTAGGTAGAAGCAATTTATTATTTACTAACGAAAGCAAAGCTACTTTTAGACTTGGAATGAAAATAAAGAAACCAAAAGCCTAAAACGTTCACACTCTCAGGCATCCATTCTCTTATTTCTATGCCTAAAAATGTACATCTAGTTTTAATGAACGTCACTAACTATCTCACCACACCATTGGTTAAGTACCAGTACCCCAAACCCTTATTATCACACTTCAAAAATAATTGATTGATTCGCACATAAACGGACTCATGAGCCAATTGTGTCAGATAGGAATATTAAATTGGCTTGGTACTAGCCTACTATTTATAGTAGAGTAGAGTGAAATGGTTCTGTATAGTTAGGTTTCTTTCTCTCCAAATGAATTCGTCTTCATCATCATACTAATAAAATTTCATGCGACAAAAATGTTCGGAAGAACTCTTTATTTTATTTGGGAAGTGGTAGATTCGTAGATATAACGATAGAAGCTTTTACTTTACAGCCTTCAAAAGCCTCGTGTGCAAATACCTATGTGAAACGTCCTGTGTAGGTCATTCAAGTAGGTATCTAAGAAGCCGGGCCGGGTGGAAATAGGACGATCGATATCCCGGGTATTGGATTTCTTTAATGTGAGAGAGAAACCGGCTAAAATCCAGTTGGTTGTTGTTATCTTCGTTGGTACATGAGTGGTAGGGGCAGTAAAGCGGTATCGTATATGAATGCAGGCACAAAAGCAGGTTGAAGTCGGGTTGGAGTTGAGCTCAGTCAAGCCATAATAAAGACCTACTGACCCAATTACCCAGTGCACTAGACACACTTTCCCTTTCACTACTGCTTACTATTACATCTTTTTCTATAATATCATACTATTCTAACCAACTGCGAAGCAAGAATGATGATAACAGCTAACGACGATTAGGATAACGTATTATGTGAGCAGTCGAATGTTATGATAACGTGTTGCGCAATAATTATTATTAACAGTAGTTAGCTAGTTTAAAGAATCATCTTAACGTTTTTTACGCTACTGCCGATTTTCTGCAACAAGGGGTAGGTAGGTAGACTGTGGGTGATGGATCTTAAGAGATTGAGTTGCTTTGATGGCAATTTTTATTTATTGTAAGGCTAGTTTGTAGTAATAGTCTTTGATGGCACAGTTAAGTTGTAGAGAATTCCTTTGTCACGTTTATAATAATGAACTTGATGGTGAGGTGGCAATCATCTTGGAGAAATGAACAGGATTTTTTAATGTTCTATGTGTAGGTTAGACGATTATTGCAATTGGCTATGGGATAGATAAGTGCTTAACCCAGCACGTATGCGAACTATGAAAACCCTATTCAATTAGCTATTTTACAGAAAGTTAAAGCTGTAATTGCAAATGTAATAGGAACAAATTACTCGTATTGAGTAATATTGTAAAATAGTGTGAAAATTATGTTATTTTAGACCATAAAATCTTGTTTTTGCAAAAACTTTTCCAGATTAGTTTGAAGTTTCAGAGTCAATGTCAGAAGACATAAAATCTTTTATGCTATCCTGAAAAATCCTCATGTCATTAACAGTTTTGGTTTCTAAAGCATCCACGTATTGACTGACCACGATGGCTAGATTGTTAAAATTGCAATTGCAACCCAAAAGGCTTGTTTCAGAAACTTTAGTTCAACTTGCATCATACTAATATTATTGATCCTTTACAACCTTCAAAAGTTATCTTATCGCCTACCACGCAAACTTAAATTTTCTAACAAAAACCCAAATAAACAAATGCATAAAGCCAATATTAATGCTGATTGTTGTAAATAAATACTCAACTCTGTCAGAATAGTCAGTTACATACGATAATTCTGTATACTGAAATAAACAAACGATTCACAAAATAAAGCCCAATCATTATGCCATGCCTACCATCATCCTACCTACCTACTGAATAATAAATTGCTATAATAATCGACTCGTTCAACGAAAGTGATTCAAGGTCATATTATTCGAAAGACAGGCCTCAGCCTCAAACCATTTATAAAACAATAAATGCATTAATTCACTTTCGATAAATTATGAATACACTCTTAATTTCAATTTCTTAACTTTCGCTTTCATTTAATTTACAATAGGAAGTTAAACCCGAGTCTTAATATAACAAAGCAATAAAATAATAGGCTGCCGCCTTGCTTTTAACAAGTCTAATCAATCAGAGCAAATCCCTTCATGGATATTTCAAAACTTATAACAATAAACTAATTACAATAAAATATTTATTTCCTTTTTAACTTGCAAAAAGGCTGACTTTTATAATGAATTTCGCCAGCATAAAGGAAATATTGGGATTTTCTCATTACATTCCAATAATCCTTATTCTACGCTTGAAGAATTGGCTTCGCCTTTGGTATTTTGCCTAACATTTCTCCGGCTGTATCATGATAAAAATATGGCGACAAAAATGATGAAGAAGCATTGGATGGTGACCCACTGGCCTGTTAAACTAGACCTATTTACTACTGAATTGGGACCTGTAGATACATTTGATTTTGCTATCATCAATCGGATTCTTTGCATTTGAGAACACTCTACTGTCGTGATACAAGATGCAACATCGTATAACCCACATGAGCATTTCTACCGTAGTAATAGTGTAGCTAAGCAGTTTAGCAGTTGCTGGGTTGATGATTAATGGTGGATATTCATGCCTACTAAAAAAAAGAGAGGTTTGCAGGTCGAGGTCTTCTCTGCCACCACCACATAAACCAAATACCTAATCTACACGTTCATTTTACTCTCGCAAAATAGCTTAGCCACGCAATTAAATCATACTTGGCATCTCTTTATAGTATACTTACTATTTCTATACTACTTTGACGATAATGTTATCAAAATGAAGCAGCATGGCGTGTACCGAGCGTACCGTTTTACCACAATTCACAGAGGTTATACTTATCGATCCCTACTCACTGACAACGGTGCTTGATTTTTGTTATAAATATACGCATGTTCCTTATTATGAATTCTAAAGAAATCCGTTCGTGACCAGCCTCAAAAGCCGTTCTTACCTTTGTCTATCTCAATGTGGAAGTTTCGTTTAGAGTATAAAAATACTTACAATTATAGCCTGATTTTGTATTAATTATATTTGATAAGCACCTGCCTAAAATATTAATTAGAAGCTTAACTTGGAAATTAGGATGCATGGCTTTTGTTTTTTGAACTCTTGTTGTAGCTTCAGGTTTCACTAATTTAATGTTGAATCAAAATGGAGTGGAATTCTTACTCCATTTTCATCTTATTAACTCTAATTTAGCTTTAATCTCTTGAGATATCTCTTAAGCTGAAGAATATTAATGTCCTTTCAGTAAATGTAATTTTAATTAAATTAGTCATTGCTGCGTGGTACATGCCCTACATAACTCTTGCCTGCCAGCAGTTCGCTAGTCTGTGCATTTAATTACTTCATGTAAACAAAACATACGTGCATTTCAAGCTTCCCATTCATTAAACTTTAAATGAAAGGTAAGAAATAAAAATAATAAAAATGGTAACCTGCAAACCAGGTTAATAACTCACCAACCAAGTAAATACAATGCGTGCTAACTTAGCTTGAAATGTGTGATAGACGTGTGTAAAAAGGCTCACACTACACAGAATATTAACAATCATCAAAACATTCAGTTAGCATTAGTACACAAATATACAAACAAGTGTAGATTGAAAAAACTGCTCAATACATAGCAGCCTTCAAGGTCGGAGTAACTGGCTTAAAACCAGAAAACAATGGCTCCCATCATGCTAATTATTACAATTGCCTTACTTTTGCCTATGATGTAAAACATTGTAAAGCAAAGCAGCAGTTAAATAACTGGACTAGTTTCTGGTTTGTAGGTGAGATATAATCAACTGCGGCAGAAACCTTCAAAGACTTTCACTTTCACGAGTTAAAATGGCTTTTATATTCCTTTCAAACAATCTAACAATCCCAAGCATTTCTCACTGTTATATTCCTACCTTCTTTGCCTAACTACTTCCATATGCCTAAAAGATGTATTTTAATATGCAGTAAAACCTATTTGGATTCAAGTAATCTGCTATGGCATAACGATTGTTAAAAAGTTAGTACCTATAAGATGGTGGTGGTAAATTGGAAGAAGGCTACAGAGGAACATTTACCTATGCATGCTTTTAAATAATATGTAAGTTGTGAATACTGAATCGGAATAAATCAACACATGTATGATGATGATGATAAAGTAGCAAACATAAATAAAGATGAACATGGGAATCCTTGGACTAAACAACTTCGTGGTGTGTGGAGTCAGTTCAGTAGTCAGCAGTATTTGCAAATTATTATTCGATACAGACAGAGAATATCCATAGTAGGTATTTTTAGTTTAGTTAGTTGAATGAATTCGTTAAATGCCATACTCAAGTTGCGTCAGAGTGCGCAAATACTGAAGAAGCTCGGGCCAAAAAGTGAAATAGAAAACTAGGTGACCCACTAACATTGGCACCACAAACACAAACCCCACAAAGTCGCATCGACAATGTCGTCCTGTTGTAGGTTATCAGTAGATGCTGGTTAAAAACGGTGGTAGTTTGCTTAATACTAAGCACTTTCCCTGTTGCACCCGATCCAGGCTCAACCTCATTGATAATTAGTCAAAACATTGGTTGTATTCTGTCTTAAATTCTTATTAGTGTTATGTTAAATCTAACCGGATAATGGAATGCTGTTTGGTGCATTTATGTCCGCCAAGCTTTGTTATTCCCTGGACACGTACATTTTATCCAGGCATTCCAGGCAAAGTGTTAGATTCATGCATGCTTCAGTTGAAAAAGTATAAGAAATATGAATAAATAATAATGATTTTTTAAAGAACTGCTAACGCCAAGCTTCATATGGGTTATTGCATGCTTATTAAAATGTATATCCTCTCCCTCTGGTTTGCCTTCCTAATCAGAAATTTTACCTTGACACGAGTCTATTTAGATTGTGTTAGATGAATTGCTTGTGGCTGTACTATCCTATGTGGTTGTGCCATTTCATTTTTTACTTATTCATGCAACTCCTCGCTAAAAGATTTATGGTTGGGCAATACTGGAGGAAGTGGAAGGAATATTTTGCTGCAACTTAAGGCACAATACATGACAGCGAAACACATCTTGAACCTTTACTTAAAGTCTCGAGAAATTTGTATTTTATTCTAAACTGAAATAGCCTTTATTACTTTTAAAAAATATGGTTAGTTAGGCAAAGTCACGTATTGATCAATTAGCTGAATCTGGTTAGATTCTACATAATATGCAATCGAATTACGCTTAGACAGGTACAGCGTAGGGCTATTTTTGCACAAACTTTTAGAAATCTGTGAATGCTGGGTCAGCTATCTGACTGAAAAATCCCTTAACTACAAATTAATATATCTGCCTCCATCCTTCCATCACCTAAACTATTTCCAATAATGATTGTTTTATCTAAGAATTCTTCCAGCCTATAAATGATTGATATGTAAAGCTGGCCTGATTGTACTTGAGTACTTACGAATTTAAGTGTTTTGAAATTAATACTGTTATTCAAAACTGAATTAATTGTATTATCCCATCCCATGCACATTGACAGAAACGTTAATAAAGTTACAAAGAAAATTAGTCATTGCAAATTAGTCATTATATATTATACAGAGACATTTTACATTTATTTTTAGTAATTTATATACAAAACGTTCATGCTTCAATTTTTTCGAGGAAAACTCACGCTGCTTAATGTCCCTATTTTATGAATACCGGAAAACTATTATCTTTGAAATGATCATCACTTAAACTATCTTCAAAACAGAACAGTGGTCTATTGAGAAGGAACCCATTAATTACGCAACCAAGCTTGATAGTTTATCAGCGCTCTTGAAAGGTCAACCCCGGATACTACACCAGTATTCTATCATTACACGTACATCTGTACACTACCTACTGTTATTTAAATAAAATTACACACAAAAAAGATGAATGAAAATGAGACCCAAAAGCATGATGATAGGGATTGATGATTGATGATAATGATAACTATATCGGGTCTCCATTAAAAAAAGCTTTAAAAATTTTGTAGGCTGAAGCTTTTACCCTCTAGTTCTAGAAGTAGTACTTCAAACGCAGACGAAGGCGATCCTTTACAAAATCTGACATTAATTTCGGATGCAACATTTGACAGTTTTAAGATAAAGGAAGTACTACGACGCTCAGTAAAAGGTTGAACAAACAACGCAGTACTTCTTTGATTAGTCGGGTAAATGAAAAATATAGGAAATAACTATTATGCCATCTACTTATTCATATATCTGCCAGAATTTCCGGCGATCCGTAAAGCCAAAACAAGATAAGTAGAAAGCATAGACTCTCTCTTTAAGTTAAATCTATCTTGGAGTGGAGACCCTTTTGTAACCCTCACCTTCCTCACGAGAAAGTTGTAGAAACTTGTCATTACATCCTCAATCCCTTCTCCAAAATTCAACTATTTTAATTCAGTTTGAAGTTAAAAGGTAGGGTCATACGGTCCGAAGTTTTGGTCCCCTGATAGCTAGAAAGAAATAAGTGAAGACCACTCACATTTCTTTCTGATTATATCATAAATGACAAGACCCTCAAAAGTGACTTAACAAGTAAGAGCGATGGCAGTTGCAGTGCTTACAAAATAAAATTAAGCGATGCTTCTTTCAGTAAAACTTCAATTAATATTTCCATTGCTAAGTGGCTAGTGTTTAAAGGCTGTTTTGCTTCAGCTATTATTTCATGATTTTTCTAGTCTTACTACCACTTTGATTTTGGGAGGATTGCGAAGGCCCTACCTGAGGAGATTGAGGGAAACCGTACATCCCGATTTCTCCGATATGGTGCTCTGGCTCTGATGCATTAGTAAAAGTGGAGCAAAGCTGAAACTGACCTAGTTTCCCGGATCGATCCCCACTCAATGTGGAACACGAACTTGTAGACTTCCGAGCAAATGCCCTATTTGCCTTGCTCCAGCGAAACTGGAACAGTAGGCTACTCGGTTAGCAACAGCAGCAGTTCTTCGGATCGATCGGATTCCTCTACTTACCCACCTACCACCACTACTACCCGTACCCAGTAATACTAACCAGCTTCAACGTCTTACCCTACATACACTTTCTGTACTACTTACAAAAACGCTTATTTATGGATTACTTTTCTAGCATGGGGTATATAGGGTACTTATATTGGGTCCGTTCTTTTCAAGACATCAATTTTTATGACTTGGTTGGCTTTCTTTAGCATACATTATTTTTTGTAAGGATTACCTTACTTACGGTACATAAGAGAATAGAACAGGCTAGGCCAGTCCTTTAAAAAAAGTAAAAGGGTAAGAAAAACTAGCAGATGGTAAGTGGGAGATAGATACAACTCTGAATTCACTTTCCATCGTCCGCTCCTAATCTTACCTGTCTTCTTTATATAACTTAATATTTTTTATTCCCAGGGAAAATGGAACAGGTGACTATATTTCTGGACAAGATTGCTCCCCGATTAAAGGGTTTATGATTTTTTATATGCGAAAGGGTATAAGATGTTAATTCGGACATTACGGCATCTTCGTCCAAAACGGAGCATTTAATCCATCCAATGGAAGTTATACGGTTTAGTACGGAAGAAATACGGAATGGAAATATGGATGCATTGTTGAAAATTAAATGCAGCAGGTTGATCATTGAGTTAGATTTCTATCATAATCTTCATTTATATCGGCATAAATGAATAATAGATGCTATGCTGAGGGAAATATACTGTCACTCTACTCGACAAGGCAATGAAACTTATTCGACTGTGTTACTGTAGCATAAACCTTTTGCAAACATTCCTTTCCTACGGATCATTATCTTGGTTTCCGGTATAATGTAAAGCTGGATTGGATCCATAAATAAATACAGGGACAAGGAATACAACTTTCAATATTTAAAAACTTTCCTTTCCTATCGTGAACAGAATGTTTGAACGTGAGTGAGGATATTATATTACAGAAGTGGTAGAAAGATTTTGGAATACCTGCTAACCTAGTTGACCGTTCTCAAGTATTTAACCAAGTATATAGTTGATGATTTACTGAAACCATGCATGCGGGATTTTATTATATACCGACTCATGTACCGGTAATAATTTCCATTGATATGCTAATTACATTAACTTTATTCTTATCATGAGTGAACCATTTAAAATAAAAATGGGTGAACTGATAACTGGTTGCGATAAGTCCGCACGTTAACGAAGAACAAGGGTAAATACACGGAAGATAGGAGATGGCTCCTTGGTTGATTAATCCCAAATTAGGTTAAACTTCTCAATTATGCTAAATTATTTAGAAAATTCCTTCTTCTACGGCCGAGAGAGTAGCATAAGGGTTTGTCTTCATGATTGCTTGAAACTAGGTATAACCCTGATTCTATGCAGCATAGTTTAACCGATTTTAAAGAGCGCGATGGCATTTACGCCAATGTTATTAATGTCGTAGGCATCCAAAAATCTAGTAAAACCCCTGCTTTCTTACCTATAAAATGGAGTTCAAGCGTACTGTCGGAGTTGTGGTCATCATTTGGTTGAGGTGACTCAGAATTGGATGAGGAACTACCCCCAAGCGGATCCGAGAGTATTTCCGCAGCCTCCAAGATAACCACATTTCCAATAATTGTAGTCGTACTTGCCTCGTCCTCGTGCATTTTTACTCCTTTTCTTTAATAATTCTAACTTTAGTAAAATATCACTCTGGAAGAATCCTTAGTGGTCTTAGCTAAAAGACTTCCCGTTATAACAAAGACGTGTCCATAAATGAGCCCATTTTGAATGACAAATGACAGTCGTCCAGTTCCAGGAATTCGCAACTGTTGCGGTTTTATATGAAGGATTTTAAAGGGTTTTAAAGCTACTTGAGCTTTAGCAAAATATAAAGCTTCTTTGACCGGAGAACCCTTCTCAGACTGTAAGTTGTGTTTGTGTTGATGAACGTTGCGCTATTTATTGACAGACCGACGTAGTCTAGTTTAGATAAATAAAAGGTAGGTAGGTCATAGTCATCCACTTGCGTTGTCAGTCAAATTCAACCCAGAATCCGAATAAAAGAAATTACCGGAGTAGGTCGGTTGGTTGGATTAGAACAGGGTTCCGCACTTCTTAGGCTTTGGGAACTTTAGGCTTGTTTGCATATTTTTTAAACCATTTATTTATATCGTTTAAAGT